>NCQV01151385.1:0-26210 GCA_002740545.1 Lophocereus schottii
CGTTCGTGGCTTATTTGGGTCGAATTCAACCACTCAGTTTATGGGGGAGGTCGACCATGGGAGGTTGGTCGGATTCCATCACAGGGGTGGTGCTTCGAGGCCCCCCCCGAAGTGCCGCTGCCCGGCTCTGTTCGGGGCAAGAAGAGCAGAGAAGAGGGGGTGGTGAAGGTCGGCGAGGTGTTAGCTGCACACCGGGGCCACCGTGGTCTCTCCCTGACTCACCGGCGACGCGTGGGCATGAGGAAGGAGGTGGCCGCGTTCATGGTGGCTGGAGAGGAGGAGAATACGCAGAGCAAAGAGGAGAGGAGAGAGAGAGACATGTCGGGCTCTGGGCGGGGGTTCACGACCGAGAAGCAAAAAGGAAAGACATGCCAGGTGAATTTACAAAAATACCCCTTCTTTCTGCCCTTCTTCTATTTTTGTTCCATGTTGTTTAAGAATTGGTACTGCTATAGTTCGCGTCCCAAACTCTAAATTCAATAATCGACAACCTGACTATTCATCGATTATTCGATCTCAAATACGTCTAGGTTCAATTCAATAAACTACAAACTAATTCTAAGGTTGAAAACCTAATCGTTTTCAGGAAACGATTAAATAAATCGAAAAACGACTAAATTAAACTATCGATACAGTTTAGAGGCACAAATAGCACGAATTAACTTTAAAATTAATAATAGCAATAATAATTCTTTTTAGTAAAATTATGGGCTCCCATAAGTACATCGATAATAATTTAACTCATACAGTTACTAAAAATACGAATTTAGAACGTAAACAAGAAATTTAGTTAGCTTAACGGAAAACGAAAATGCGGGGTCTTACAAGCGTGCTATAAATATAATCGGAAATCAGAATTAGAACTTCCAAACAAATGACGAAACGGCGAACAATAAAACAACAAATGACAATTAATACTTTAATATCTCCAATCAATTAAACAAAAAAAGATATTCAGATAGTTAGAGAGATAGATTACTTTTTAAGTGCGTCTTTCAATTCAAAAGTAGCATCATTAACCTCCTGGAGACTCGACAACGGTGCAAACACCACCCTCAGATTTCCCGCGTGGATCCAATCCACGATCAAGCCATCATCCACGTCGCCGGTGAAATCCCAGTCGTCGACATCCCAAGCCGCCGTTTGAATCACCGGTTCCACCGTAAAACCACCAACTTGCCCCAAAGAAGACGACACCACGCCGGCCGAAACCGGTCAGACCGCCTTCGACACCAAACTCGTCAGAAATTAGAGGGATGAGAGTTAAATGGTAAAATTCGGTTTAGAAATTATACATATATGTATGTGTGTGTGTGTGTATATATATCATATGTGTGTGTGTGTGTATGATATGCTTCATCGATGAAATGTAGTTTTCCTCCAAAAAAAAGAATGTAGAAGAAAGGTTTATGATCATATGATATACTTCACATGCCATATATAAATACAAATTAATGATTCAAGTTATGACATATTAAGATTGATAATTAATTCTGATCTGCTCCAAAAAAATGACCATGAAATGTGATTTTTTTTCCCCACTGGAAACTGTCCTTCATATCTACATCTTTCCGATCCTCTTTTTGTGGGAATATAATTTTATGTGGTTATTGACGATAGAGATGATAACGTGAGAAAGTAGAAAAATGGGGGGATATCAATTAGTGAATTTTTATGAATTCTAAAATTTAAAATCAAATTAACTTCTAACTGTTTTGAGTATTTTGACGAAATTAATGAGAGATTTTATGGAGGGAGAGAAGTATTCTTAGGCTACCATTCGTTTTTATACTTATCTTATAAAGATGTATATATAATTCTTTTACTATGTGCGATAATATTGATCAGATTACTTTTACTTTTTATTAAAAAAATTACATCGCATGGGCATTGATCACAGTATTAATCAATGAAAGAGTAAATATATGGAGAGAATTAGTTCAACCCTTATGGGCAAGTTTCTTAATAAACATATCTCATTTCATGCTTTTCCTCAAATCGTAGACAAGTAGAAACAGGGGAAAAAAAATTGAAGAGCGAAAAACCAAATGAGGGTAGGAAACAACTCTTCTATTAAAGCCAGATTTCGATTCTGAAATCTATCCCGGAGAAAAAAAAAGTTAAAGAGCAAAGAAACAAAGGAGGACAGTGAAGTAACTCTTTTGTCATAGCCAGTTTTGATCATGGAACCAGTGAGACCTGCGAATTTTTATGAATTTTAAAATTTAAAATCAAATTAATTTCTAACTGTTTTAAAATTTAAAATAATGTGAATAATTGAAAGATCAGGATCCGCTATCGAGTTTAAATCCACGATTACTATTTGAAGAGCAACAAAACAAAAGAGGATAAGGAAGCAACTCTTTTGTCAAAGTCAGGTTTCGATCCTGGGACTCGTGAAACTCGTGAATTTTTATGAATTTTAAAATTTAAAATCAAATTAATTTCTAACTTTTTAAAAATTTAAAATAATGTGAATAATTGAAAGGTCAGGATTCACTATCGAGTTTAAATCCACGGTTGCTATCTGCTGAAACTCCACAAATCACTCTCCATGCATTATTTGTGAATTCCTCAATTATGAGCACTCTACCTATTTTAGCATTTGTTATATAAAGATTAGGACTTGGGCATGTTTTTAGTTCGGGGAAGTATTAGTGGGTGTATTTTGATTATGTAGGTTTTTGGTTGATCTAACGGATTTGGAACATCTATTTTTGAGTTACTTCTTTTTCTCAATGTTAAATAATTAACATATTCAAAACTAAAAATTGTATTTAATTAAATAGTCTTATAATTGTATTTTCTAAAAAAATTAAAGATACTCAAACTTTTCATAATGATGTATGTATGTCATGTACAAGTGTAGAAAGAGTCAAGCCCCGTGAGCTGGCTTGTGGACTAACATATGATTAATAATGAGTCGGATCATATATGAGTCAGCCCATCTAAAGCATGTTAATGGGTCGAAGTAGCTTGACCCGCTAATAAACTATTTAATGTTTTGATGTTTTTGTTAACCAACTTACTAGGGCTGAACAAAAAATCCATGTAACCGATTATGGACCCTGAATCGATTTGGACCCAATGAATCCAAACCCAGTCAAATCAAGACTAGGATTGGTTCTAGATTCTTGAACCCGGTTACAACCAGGTCCAGTCCAGAGCCTGAAACATTGAAACAGGAATGAGATCTATTGTCCGACTATCCAATCCAAGCGTAGTTTAAAAAAAAAACGGCTAAGATATACAAGCCAATACCCTAATTATAGAAATGCGAAACCCTTGTTTACTTTCAACTGCCCCCAAGTTGCGGCAGTCCCTCTCCACCTCAGACTCTCTTCACTTAGAGCAAAATCAGTGGTGAGCCAATTTTTTGGCTTATCGGTGGGGCCTACCATTGCCACATCAACCTTCTCTCCAATTTTTTGCCTCATAATTCTCTCTCTTTCTCCAGTGGAAGGCTCATCATTTGCCTTATCACATAAAATAATATCCATGGACCCACTTTATAGCGCACAACTTTATTTTTAAAATTAAAAAAATAATCTAAAACCAAATTGAAACATTTAAAAAAATGGAAAAGCGATTAAAAAAAAGAAAATTTGGCACTTGAGCCTGCTCATGGTTGCAAGGCAATTCTCAAGGCACGAGCTGTGAGCCACACGGTACAATTACTTCCCTCCCTCACTCCTCTTCTCTCTCCTCATCTTTGCCTCGCGAGGGGCGAGGTCGCTGTGCATGCTCTTCCATACGGCGTTCCTCTCCAGTAGGCAAGTAACGGCGTTTGTGCATTTTTTTCTCTGACAGTCCCACCATTGTGCGTGTCACTTGGTGTCTTGTCTTCGACTCTTTGGGGTGAGTTTTATCTTTCATTCGCCTTGGGCTTCAGTCTTAGCTATTCGCTCACTGTCATTCAGCCACAGCTTGCTGTTCGTGCACTCTCCATTCAGTAAGTTCTATCCTTTGACCATGACACAATGTAAGCACATTACTTTTCGTAAAATATGGAATTTTTACAATAACTATCCCAAACTCCCAATCCAATAACTATTAACATATGTAGCACTTGGATTAAGTATCTCCAAATTGAGTTTCTTTAGCACTGGCACACTAAAAGATGGATGAGGATGAATAGTTGCATGTGATGTTGAAGTAGCTATTGTGTGAGCAATTCTTACCAGCATTGATTCCAAAGGGGGTAGTCGGTTTGGACCCAGTCCCGACCGATTGTGATATCAGTTCAAAAAACCTTGAACCCGATTGCAACAGGAACAGAGATCCATCTCAATTTATTGCATCCGATTTCAACTAGGATCGGAATCGGATCCATGAAATTAGACCAGATACCTGGTCATGTCCTTTCCTATAACTTACTATTATTTAATCGAATACACTTTATTAGCAAGTCGATTCCAATGCGAACACAGATTGACCTAGCATCGTAATTTTAGATCAATTACAATAGAAACCAAAGGTAAGGAGATTGGAGCAGCACAAGATATATAATTATCTTTTAACTAGTGCTAATGACTCATGCAATGCATGGAAAATGTGACAAGTTTTTAATTGTGATAATTATTTGCAATTTAATATTGAGAATAATGGTATCACAATTAGAATGCGAGGCAATTTAATATTGAGAATATCACAATTAGAATGCGAAAGTTAAAGAGATTATACTCTTATAATAAAAAATTTGTTAATATTCGCTTGGACTCTATAATTCAAATAAGATATGTCAAGTTTCCACGTATTACAATAATAAAATGTGTTAGACTTTTTATATATATATATATATATAGATACCCCTTTTTCTTTTTTTTTTAGCTAGTCATCTAAATATTACAAAAAGCAAAAAATATTTATAGGTTATTAAATAACTAACATAATGAAAAAAGGTATACTATTTGGCTATTTGCGTGTAAAACTAAACAGCACCCCAAAGTAGACATGGATATTAGAATTCTAACAAAATTGTATTAACAATCACCAAATATTTAAATGATATTGTTTCAAACTCATTAATCAAAGTTATCAAAATTAATAAACTTTTGTGTCCTAACATATGCAACAAATCAACTTTAATTTTCTTCTCTATTCTGTTTATGTAAAATTGTTGTGTTCTAATATACTATATTGTTTTTTGTAATATTGGAAGTAGTACTAGCAATACAATATATATTTTTTTTTCAAAAGCAATTTAATATAACGTTTTATTATTCTTGAGTCCTGTCTTTAAAAAAAAAAAATGGAAAGAAAAACTTTAGAATTTTAATTAATTGTATAAAATCTTTATTTTGGAGAGAAAACATTTCATTTGTAATTGACTAACCTTTTTTTAAGATATGAAACTATTAATTATCTTAGGAATTTTGTGGAAATGACACTTGTTAAAAATTCAGGGGATTTATTTTATTTTAATATATATGTATAGATTATCACATCAAAATTTTAGATTATTAAAGATTAATATTATTTAAAATATGATGAGACATATTCATTTCATTAAAAATATAATGATGTGAGTTGCCTGCTTTTAATATTTGCTTTCTTATACTTTAATTTTCTAAAGACTAGGCAGTTATTTCACACTATTTTATGCCCATTTTTTAAGGTTTTCGATTTATAAGTTGTGTATAACATTATTGTCTGATAACGAAGTTGGGAAAGAAATTGTGCTATTGTCTAATTTATAAATGGATGCGATGATTAATTGATTATATAAGATCTCTCTAAACAACTAATATAATGAATAGCTATTATTGTTAGCAAAGTTAAATTAAAAAATAAAAAATAAAGGTATAATATTTAGATTGAGGGTTTGGGTTGGATTTGACCCAGTAATTTGCAGATTTTCGGGTTCAATTAATTTCGAGTTTGTGTTAAGAAAATCATTTTCAAAACACAAAACTTTTGGGCTAATTCTGGTCGAGTTTCCAAGTTGTGTCATTTTTTGTCAGATCTACTTATGGTTATTAAAAAACAAAATAAGAAAAAGCTTGAAAAAATTTGGGATTTGAAAAATTGATTGGCCCAAACATTAAATTAAAGTAATAAAAGTACAATTTTCACTTATACTATGCGATATAAGAATAAAGCCTCGGCGGTGTCGAAATAAGTTCTCACCATGAGATTTTTCTTATTCATTATGTTATTCAACTTTGTTCAGTGTAATACTTCATATTACTCATTAGTTAACCCATTATTATTCCCTAGAAATGGCGTTTAGTGTTTAGGTCATATTGATTATAAGATTAAGGCATGGTCACTGTAAGAATTTAGTTTGTTCATCAAGTAGTCAAGGTCTTTTCTAAGCACAGTTCTCTCGCTGAACCAGCAATTATAGTTCATTGTTGAATGCAGATTTGTTTGGGCCATTGCAAATTGATACGCTAGCTGGAAGTGGAAGTGGAAGTGGAACAGTGAGTTATAATAGTATAGACAGAAAGAGCGAGGGAAAGTGAAAAATATGTAATTTTTGTTGTTGATGATCCATTACTCTTTCTTTTTTTTTTTTTTTTTGTCCGTTTGTTTGGGAACAGGAGAGATGCACTAGTTTTTTTACCCCTTAAATAAAGTTGACTATATCATCCTCCAAGATTATGCTTAACTACAAATATCATGAGCTCCTCGGTGTATATCATAATTTACATTGTTAGGTTAATTGTCGATCATCACTTAAAAAAAAAAAAAAGGTAAAGAAGAAACAACGCAAATGTTAGGCGTCTATTCTCACAAAAGTACGCCTAACTGCATTATCCTCTGAGATTGTCTTAAGACAAGGTGAAAAGCATCAATCAACAATGAACGAGTAGGTAATAGAATGCCCAAATCTAGCAAGCCAATCTGCTGTTATATTTGTCTCTCTAAATATATGATTAGTGCAAAATTGAACGTCTTGCTCTCGCCACGTAAGAATATCCTTGATGACATGCTGAATTTCCCAATCTATTTGTATCTTCCCTTATAAAGTCTGGATGACTATCTTGTTGTTGCCTTCTATAATTAGCTTATGGTAGCTTGCTTGTATTGCTGCACTTAACCCATGTATCAATGCTCTAGCCTCTGCCACTAGGATTATGGTAATGCCATAGTATATTGTTCCTACCTTGAGTAATTTGCCAAACCAATCCCTGGAAATGAATCTGCCTGCTAGTAAGGAGTTGATGAGCAACCCGTCAAAGTTGAGTTTGATGAATCCAGGAGGAGGGTGCCACATCGCATTACGCATTGGGGTGGGAGGGAAGAAAGGGACCCCTCTAAAATTATTATCAACCGACATGCAATTTCGGATTCTCCATTCTGCTGTAACTTTTTTGCTTGTACTAGGCAAGCAAGTGGATTGAATATTTCATTTCTAAAAATGGTTGTGTTTCTAGATTTCAAAATGCTCCATGATAGGAATGGGAACTTATGTTTTAACTTTGGGTTATGGAAAGAGTGAATCGTACCCAGACTTTGTGACAAGTTATGGCATCCAACAGGAGAAGCATTAAATGGGAGCCACTGATGGTTATCTGCCCCTCCAGACCTTATTGACTATTATGCAATCTTTAAAAAGATATTATGCAGATTCAATATTATCGAGACATAGAGAATATACTGGATCAATATTCACTACTAAAAAAGAGTAAAATAACGACGGAAATAGGTGACAGAATGTTATTCCGTCACCAATGGCGACGGAAACGGCGAAGGAAGGGGAAAAAAGGAATATAAGATTTGGAGAGACATGGCAACGGAATTTCCGTAACCAAAGAAAAAGGAAAATAATTTTTTCCTAGGCGGCGACAGAATTTCCGTCGCTGGCAAATTTTTTTAATTTCTGTCGCCTAAGTCCGTCGCCATCTCCCTTAAAGAAACCATATCTGGTTTCTTTTTCATTCGAGTCCCGACACACACCCCAAAGGAGAGAGAGAGAGAGCGAACGCGAAGGCTGCCCACCATCAACGCTGCCTGCCCACCACTGATGCCGCCGTCAGCCCTCCGCCGCCATAATTTTTAGCTTCACTCAGGTAAAATTCATACCTCTAGATTTAGTTTTAACTAGTACAAATTATGATTTTGGTAGTTGAAAATATATTGCCAGTGTATGTTTATGTTGTATTGTTAGATATGTGTTGAGTAATTGCTTCAATTTGATTGAAATTATGCATTATTGTAATGGAGTATTTACAATTGTATGAGATTAGCAGTTTTATTTGTACGGGAGGATTTGGTAAAAATAAAAATTTATGTGAAGTAATTTTGTGAAAATTTGTAGGAGTTGTAGTGGTAATTTGAAAATTTTGAAATATGTGTGAAGTAATTATGTAAAATTTCTAACTCTAGATTTAGTTTTAACAACTACAAATTATAATTTTGGTAGTTGAAAATATGTTTTTATTGTATGTTTATGTTCTATTGTTATATGTGTATTGAGTAATTGGTTCAACTTGGTTAAAATTATGCATTATTGTAATTGAGGGTTTATGATTGTATGAGATTAGTAATTTTATTTGTAAGAGAAGATTTGGTAGAAATAAAAACTTATGTGCAGTAAACATGTGTAAATTTATAGGAGTTGTAGTGGGTGATTTAAAAAAGTTGAAAGATGTGTGAAGGAATTGTGTAAAATTTGTGGGAGTTGTACTGAGTGATTTGCAAGGATTTACCGTAAGTTGAAGTTAATACTAATTCAATGTATTTATATATATTTTATAGTAAACAAATATGTGTAATGCATAAGTGAGAAATGATGTTGAATATTATTGTGTAAATTGAAATTAATACTAATTCAACGACTTTTATGAATATTGTTCCTTGAGCAGAATATGAGTGGCCCACCACATCGTTCGTGGGTGTATAATAGATTATTACCTGATCGTAATGGTTACACGGAAGAATTTTTAAATGGGATAAATCAATTTGATGCATTTGAATGTGGGCAAGCAGACTTCCAAAGTAGGGGGAAATATAGATGTTTGTGTTCGAAATGTAAAAATAGAGCATAATTAACACCCGATGAGGTAAAGATGCACATGATGTATAAGGATTTTATGAAAGGATATTGATATTGGAGAAGTAGAACTTCAACAATATGATCTTGGATATTCTACTAGAGAAATGGGTGAAGCTGATGGTTCAAGTCATACAAATTATGCCCACAAGGAATGCTACGTATATCATATGGACTCCATAATTGGTGATGCCATATTGACAAATGAAAATGTAATGGTTCAGAAGGGTAGCAGTTCTCAAGAACTATTCTATAATATGATTCAAGCTGCTCAACAGCCCTTATATGATGGTTGTTCAACCCACAGTGAGCTCTCTACTGTTATTCGGCTGTTGAGTATCAAGTCTGATTATAATATACCACAAAACTGTTTTAATGAAGTTGTTCAATTAATGAAAGAAATGTGTCCTCCTAACAATCGTGTGCCACAAAACTATGGCCAGACGAATAAGCCTATTAAAGATCTCGGCAACGATGTCATACACATCAATTGTTGCAGTAAAGGGTGTATGCTCTTTTTTAAGGAGGACTCAAACCTCGATGCATGCAAGTTTTGCAGGCATTCGAGATGGAAGAGGCAAAGGTCGCAGTAAAGGAATCAAATGTCATTGCCATATGAAAGGATGCATTACTTGTCATTGAAACCTCGACTGCAGAGGTTGTATGCATCAAAAAGCACGACAAAGCACATCCGATGGCAGTACGAACATCGGCGGGAGGAGGGTGTTTTGTGACTACATATTAAGACTTCTGACAAGGCTCCAGTTCATTTGTAATACATTATTTGATGTGTGTTGTTTTCTAATATACAGAAGTCGTTCACTTGTGATCCTATGTATAAGAACTGCATCAGGAAGAATTTTGAAAACAGAGGCAATGCACGTTTGAGGGACTTCATTGGCAAAGTAAGGAACCACAACAAGAAGCCTTAATGGCTTGGTGATGAGGTATGGAAGGGACTCCAAAGCATTGGGCGAATGAATCATACAAAAAATTATGTGAAAAAGTCCAGAAAAATCAGCTTGGTGATCCCCAGAGTCTTGGACTATCTCTTCATACCTGCGGCTCGATCCCTATGCATGAGCATAGGAGGCATCTGGTATCAAACCGTAAATCTTACAACATTGTTTGACTTATTTGTTTCCTTATGGTGTTTAACATATTTTTCTGAATTTGTTTAATTTGTACGTAGAGGGAAGAACTTGCAATGGATCCCACCATTGTTGAGTTGTTCGCCCGCACTCACAGACTTAGAGGCAAACTAGATGAACCTTGGGTTGACCGGAAAACACAACAAACCTACGTAAGTTATTCTCAATAATTAATCTTACATTTTGATTCATATATTTTTCTTACAACTAACACAGTTGATGTTTTGCAAATGTCATGATATTGTACGAGTCATTTGAGTAAGAAATGCAGAAAATCATTCAGGGACCTCGCAGGATAGCTCCTAAGATCCATCTCAACCGCTTCCAAACTCAAATGAGTTGTGGGTGAAGGCCTATACAAACAAAAATGGCCGTATTTACGACATTGGAGATACGGCTGTCAACATCAGGAAATCCCCCTACTTTAGTCCCTCCCAGCGAGCAAGTATACTAAACTTTAACTTTAATTTCAATTGTGAAAGTGAAAATTGTCCTCTATGACATTTTAGGTTAAGTTACATTATTCTCATTACATTCTTATTACATACACATGGTTTTTAGCAGGTACAGGTCCGATTGCATCTTAACAACGACTATATGATTTAGGAGAGAGGGTGACCACCATGAGGAGTGAGCTCACCACATAAGTTGAGATGTATCGGACGATGATAGATAGATATAAGAGTCTAGAAGCGTCCAACCAAATGTTGGGCCAAACTGTGCTAAGTATGAATCAGCAAATGCAGGCTTTCTTCTAAACGCACCAAATGTTGGGCCAACATATCGCTCCTACCCGTCCACAACATAACGAAGAGAATGAGGATGAAGAGGAGGAAGATGAGTATAATCTTAATGATTGATCCCTTATCATGAGTTGCTTGTTTCTTCCCCTCTCTCTATTGCCTGCTTCTTCCATATGTGCATATATTTGCATTGCCTCTACTTCTCTAGCGCCTACGTGTGGCGGTGTTCAGAACTACTCTAACGTTATTTTGTAAATTGGGTTGTATGTGATCTTGGTGATGACACACTTGGGTTATTGTGGTTTCAATATGATGTTTGAGTTGTTTATGAACTGGGAATTATTGTTGAGAATGCTTCGAGTGAAGCGGTTGTATAGAATGGGTTCTTTAATACCCTCGATGTATTTTTTTTTTTTTGCAGGAAAACAAATGTGTTATATTTGGGGTTCTTCAAATTATAAATTTTTTATTAAAAAACCCAAGAACAGTGACGGATAGGCGACGAAAAATTACATTAAAAAAAAAGATAATTTGCAGATGGCGACGGACTAGGCAATCCGTTGCCATCAGCGATGGATCCAACGACGGATTACAAATTTTCGTTGCTGAATCCCCAGCGACGAGCCATATCATGACTCCTGAGTTCCATCGTCAGTTCCGTCGCTGATTTAAATTTTTCGTCACTGATTTGCTGTTTTCCCGCTAATTCCGTTTCTATATGACCTTTTTTTTTTTTTGGTAGTGATTGAGTTCCTTTTTCATAAGGGTACCCCTCAATCGTAGAGCTTTATGGCAAAGTTGCTATCTGAAGATTTTGATTTTGGCCATTGTATCTACTTTCCGCTTCCAACTAAAAGGCCATTTTTGAGTCATCATATTGATGTATTCCATAAGCATCCCATGTAGCAGATTTAGTGGAGAAATCGTCAGAGCTGTTCGATCCCCCGGAGAAGAAATCTTCTCTTTCATGAATGGGTATACGTATAACCAATTTTTTTTTTTTTAATAACAGGGTGATTATTAAGGACTGAAATAAGAAGTGAGTGTCCCACTTTGATTCTGGATGGGTGATACTAAATTCACCAATGCCTATTATATCCACTAAGCTTCTATTTTCTATCCAATTGTCAAATCAGAAAGAAATTTGGTTTCGTTTCCCTACTTTCCAAATTAGACCTTCCTTAAGCAGCTCTCTACTTTTCAAAATATTTTTCCATACTGGTGAATCAGTATTTCTTCATTTGCAATTAAGAATATCCAAGTCATAAAGGTATTTTGCCCACATAGCTTATACCCATAACTTGGGTGCTCAAATGAGAACTTTCCAAGCTAGTTTACACCAGAAAGTTGTGTTTGTGCCCTCTGTTTTTCGTAGCTCAAGTCGTCCTTTAATTGTAGGCATACACATCTTATTCCAAGAAACCAAAGGTAAACCTTTTTCAGTGTTTAATTTTGCCAAAAGAAATCTCGATTGCATTTGTCTAAATGTTTGCTAGTATTACGCAGAAGTTCAAAACACTGCATCATGTGGGCTGGCAGCGATTCTAAATGAGATTGAATCAATACGGTTCTACCTGCTTTATATAAACAATTGGTTTTTCAACCTTATCGTTTTGTCGTTGCTTTACTAATAATTTCTTGAAATGTATTGTTCGAACGTCTTCCCTGAAAAACTGGGCAGCCCAGATATTTACCCAAAGAATCCCTTTGCGAGATGTTAAGAATTGCAGTTACTAACTGTTTTTACGTAGCACAAGCATTGCGTGATAAGGTCAGGACGGACTTGTGATAGTTGATAAGTTGTCCTGATATGGAGCAAAAGAATTCAAGAACCTATTTAAGCTTATTACAACTTTTAGAATCGGCTTTACAAAAGAGTAAGCAATCATCCGCGAATAACATATATGGGATTTTGGTGTCTCTAGGACTAATTTTGATTCCTACTCCCGGCTTACGGGTATTGGCTTCTTTAAATAGCGTATAATTAAGAACCTCCATGCACATAATAACAATATAAGGGGAGAGTGGGTCTCCTTGTCTAATCCCTCTCATGGGTTTGATAAACCCATTAGGTTCACTATTAACAATTAACGAATAAGATAATAAGGATATGCATTCTCTATTCCATGAAATCCAAGTTGGAGGGAACCCTATTTCTTGAAGACATTTGAGAATAAAATCCCATTCAATTTTATCGTAAACTTTTTTCATGTCTAGTTTGATGGCTACCCAAGCAGATTTGGTTTTCAAGTTCTTAAATTTATGCATAATTTCATGTGTGAGCAAAATATTATCATGGATTGATCTTCCCAGGATGAAGGCACTTTGGAACGAGGAGATTAATTTGTCCAGAAGTGGTCTTAACCTATTGACCAAAATCTTCGAAATGACTTTATAAATAGTTGAGTACAAACTAATAGGTCTAAAATGGTTGGTCTATGATGGATTGATCACCTTGGGGATAAGGCAATGAAAGTATGATTAATTTCCTTCAGAATCTTCCCATTCATAAAAAATTATGTAACACAGTTAAAAAGATCATTTTTAATGAGTGCTAATAATTCTTGAAGAAACATGCCCCAAATCATCAGGAACTGATGTTTTATTAGAGTCAATACTGAATAGTGTAATTCTAACTTCTTCTAAGTTAGGCAGCTTAATGAGTTCATTATTATCAATGTATGAGATTAGCTTGGGAATCCCTAAATCTGGGACTGTTTTTCTAGTACTTTTGCCTGATGTAAACCGTTGACTATAGTCTACGATGAATTTTTTAACAATCAATTTTGGTCATTAATCCAGATGCCACAATCATCTCTAAGCTTCATAACTAATCTCCTCTTCCTTCTAGAGTTTGCTCTATTTTAAAAAAAATAAAAATAAAAATTGAGTTGAAATCACCATTGACGAGCCATTCCTTCCAAGCCCCATCTTGCCCTAATATTTTTGGTTAAAGAGACGGAATTTTTCTCTTTGTTTAAGAAGACGTTGCATCCAGGAATTGAATATGTGGCTATTAGGATTTGATAGCAACCTTTCTTCAACATAATCAATTTTTGAGCATTTTAGCCAATTTGTCGTGGGCATTCCCAACACGCTTTTTTGACCAATCTTTGACCGCACACTTAACGCTCTTGAGCTTTCGCGTTATTCTAAACATGTTAGTCCCTCGATGGTTATGATTCCAAGTCTTTGAAACTATAATGTTAACATTCTGATACTTGCACCAAAAGTTCTGAAATCTAAATGGAAAGGCCTTGGCTCTTGATTGCCAAAGTTCAATCAATGCTATGATGGGATAGTGATCTGAACATGTAAAGTTACCATGCACCTCAATTGCATTGGGATAAATATTAGCCCAGTTATTTCTCGCTATTGTTCAATCTAATCTTTCATAAATAAGATGCGTATCTACTCGTATTTTCCACGTGAATAGGTCAACTGATGCTTGAAGAGCTTCTACATTGACATTGTTGAGAAAATCATCTAGACATTGGAATCTATTGACATTTGGTATTGTACCACCTAATTTCTCATTGGACAAGTTATCTCATTGAAATCTCCAATTAGACACCATGGAAGGCCTATAATGTTATGCAATTGGTTTAAGTGTTACCAAAACTCATTCTTATCCCTACTCTGTGCTAGTGCATAAATTTATGAAATAATAGAGTTCTTAGCATTTTCTGTATCATGAACCAATATATGAATATCTCTTTGTTCTTTGAGTAATATTTATGCATGTATATCACCATTGTTTCATAAAACTGCTGTTCCCTCGGAATGATTAATTGCGGGAACAAAGTCATACTAATCAAAGCCCATATGGGGAAGGATTTTACGAATGTCGTTGTCATTTACCAAAGTTTCTAGAATAAATAATAAATCAGGCTTATGCGTTCTAGAAAGGAATTTGACTTTGTTTAATGCTTGTAATTCTTGATACCTTGGGTATTCCAGCAGATGATTTTTATTAATAATTCTTGAAGAAAGTAACCTCTCTTATTGGGGAAAATAAATGTCTATAGGCAGTAATAGTACCATCCCCCTTGATGCTGATTGATGTAAACTCAACATACCACCAGTTAAGCATTAAAACCAGTAATCAGCCATGAGCCATAACAAGCCACGTACTGAGCCCGAGAGCAGTCTGAAATTTAGCATTGGAAGGTGGGGATGAGATATACTCAGCCATCCCTTCACTCTCCATTAAGCTACTCAAAATGTACCTCGGTAAGTAAATAAGGACGCAAAACTCACGTCCAACAAGACCTTTAAAGACCACATAACTGAGTAGAACAGTAAGGCTATCATGAGTATAATTCTGAATAGAAGCAACTACTAAGATGCTAGTATTATAGTTAAAAAAGGGAAATTCACAATGTCCCTTTGCGGGATGGTATTACTGAACATGCGCTGACTGTAGTAGGAGCCAAGGAATCTCAGACCCCCCACCACAATACTTGAAAGCACCTAGGCTCCTAGAAGAGAATTAAGTCTTCCAAAACACACGCTGAAATAATTTCAATTTATAAATAAGAGTGACAAATTCACTGCACCTGAAGACATAATGCCTCGATATTAACCTGGCAAGGGGTAGCAAATGTTGCAATCTTTGTGCACTGACATAGATTATATCATGATTACAAAAGTACCAAAGATCAAAAGAACTAATCAAGTAGCTAGTTGTAATGACCACAACAGAGGGTTGGAAATCGATGTGATAAAGCGAAAGATGAATAGCACCAAAATAACCGCGAATAAGTACCATCCAACAATCATCCCTAACACAGCATATAAAAGATACATAGCAAAATGGGTCCAAATTGAATGATGAAGTTCCAACGACACTGCTTGTGACATTTCGTTGAAAGCACGAAACCCATCCCAGTTTTGATTCTAACATGGGCTTTACTTGTAATCGTACATCCTAAAGTAATCAGCATTGCAGAGGCATTCCCAACAAACAAAGGCCATCTCATCCTTTGGAATGAACACGATAAGGAGCATACAAATGACACCCAAAAATTAAAGGCCAAGGATGGGTAGTGTCTCATGCCAAGATTAAAAGTATAAGCAGACCTTCTATCTCTATAAGCTAACTTTATCTTGTTCTGTCTTACAACATCCTTCATGACACACATAAAGAAATCACCCAAAGTGACCGTTTTCAATATGCCCAGTAAAATTAGATCATATGAAAAGTAGCTAACTATGTAAAGCAAACCCAGAATAAGATATAATTTAACAAATTCAAGAGTCATCCACAAGGAGAGGTAAAATCTGCTTGGGCAACACAGGAAAATAGAAAATGGACCAAGACGTCGAGTGTAAATGATTTTAGCCAAAACGAAACGGCAGAATTTTACTGTCAAACACAATCTACAACCACAAACAAGGATTTCTATAGATCGAAAATTGTGGCTAATGGTATACAAATCGGTCTTAACATTCAAACATATGGATCTGATTTCTAAAAATCCAAGGCATAAAGAAGGAAGGAATGAAAGGGGAGAGAGGAAGAAATGACTTATAAGATTATTGCAGTTCCTTAAACTTTTATAAGATTGACTTCATGAAATTCCGCTACAAGCGTGGAACAAGCGTGGGGTTGACAAGAGACCGAAACCCGCTGAAGCCATCAACATTGGGCTTGGATTTGTGACCAAATTGCAGATCTGATCCGCTATGAACGGAGGGATCTGTAAAAATACCAATGTGCCCTCACACCGGTTAGGCTTTGTGGTGGGTCTGTTGTAGATGGTTAGGCACAGCGACAATTGAAGCAGAGGAAGCCCCAATTTCGAACTCGTTGTTGAAAATTTCAGATCTTGATTGAAGCAGGGTCAACCAAAAACACGAGTATCTGATACAAAGAGGTTTGGAATTAGCGTATTCAAGCATCTCCATGCCTAAAGCTCCATGAAAACGAATGGTTTCTCTCGCTGAACCTAAGTTTGAAGACTGGAAAAAAGCTAATCAGGTGCCCATGACCTTCAGGAGGCGAGGAATTTGGCAATGGAAGCAAGGGATGAAGGAAGGGTCAAGATGGTGTGGATTTGGAGGCTTGGGCTCTAAAGAAGGCCATTATAGTCCAATCAGGAAGATGAAAAAGATGAAGAAGATGAAGAGGCAGATTGTGAGGGCTAATGGGAAGAGCAATAAGACAGACCCATTTCACTATCTCTATCTAGAGTTTTCTTTCTCTCTCTCACTAGAAACGACTACAGAGAACCCATCAGGTTATTATCGATCATCACTTAAATAATCTTAGAGCATGTACATTGAATGGCCCGCGGGTTAAAAAATAGGGGCAGTGAGTAATAAATTTGCATTGGAAGGCTTGGGGGTGGGCCTCGCAGAAGGCTGTGAGTTGCGGGCCTTCTTCCACCTGATTTTTTTTTTATTATTAGTTTTTTTAATTTTTTTTAGTTTTTGATTTTTTTGAATTTTAAAAAAATAGTTATTTATTATTGTGTGAGTCTGTGGTATTATTTTATTTGATGAGCCAAAGTGGTGAACTAATTATTGGAAATGACGAAGCTTATGAGATAAAAAATTAAAGAGAGTTAATGTGATAATAATAGGGCCATCGATAAGTCAAAAATCCTACTCACCATTACACGAATGATATTTTTGTCCCTGCTATTTACGATCAAGCCCATGTCAAGGTCGCACAGGTGGAAAACAAATGAAGAGACAGCAAGTGTATTAGCAGAATTAATAATTATTAATTAATTAAAGCTTCAAAATCAAAAGTAGTATCATCCACCACTAATCCATCAAGTCAAATATCAAGACGGTAAAATATTATTTTTAAAAGCTTATAGTCTACTTTATTACATCACTATACTTCATAGGAATGCAGTGAGTTTCGGACCCAATTAAGATCTATGAGCCTTGTTCAATGTTCAAGTGTCTAAATCTTGACAAATTGGACCGGCTAGATTTTTAATGGATTTTAGGTCTAGGCACCGAGGAAGATTCTAAAACTTTCATATTCAAATTCGACTTGTAGCCTGTTAATAGATGCACTTAAACATTTAACTGTTTATTTTTTTTTTAAGTCTTACGTTTTAAATTTTAATTTTTGAGTTTTGTGTTTTTGGTTATTTATGCAATCCTCAACTAGCAACTTGTCTATTAGGACTTATAGCAATTGGCCTGTGATTTGGTGGGCAATCATATTTGTTGATACCAGTTTTTGCCCGTGCTTTGCACAGGTGTCTAAATGGTCGAAGTGAATAAAATTAAATATTCAATGAAACTTGAATGAAATATATGAAGGCCTACATGATGACAATGCTTAAGTATACGTGTATGCCAAAACTCTTCGACAGAACATTTTATTCCTGACTAAAACACAAATATATTTATACAAAATACAGTTTGAATGATTGAGGGTAGAGCTGTACAAAACAATCCGAAACCGAAAATCGAATCGAAAAACCGATTAACCGAACAAATTTTTCAAAAAAAAGGGGTTCGGTTTAACTGAACCAAAAAAAAAATTTTTGATTTACGGTTCGATTACGGTTTGGATAATTTGAAAATTCGGTTAACTGAACTGAAAATAATTTTATTTTTAACAAAATTGTACACAAAAAATAAAAAAATTAGGTAAGATAGTGCACTTTGTTTAATTATTTATAAATAGTGACCAAAGTTTAATTTTTATAAAAAGAATTTAAACATAAAAAATAAAAAATTAGGTAAGAAAGTATACATTTTTATTATTTGTGAATGGTTAACCGGTAACCGAACTGAAAAATCGGTTAACCAAGCCGAAATATTGATTAACTGACTTTTTCAGTTCGGTTAAGGTTCGGTTTTGGACGAACCAAAATTTTCAGTTAACTGAAAAACGGTTAACCGAAATTTTCGGTTCGGTTACAGTTCGGAATTTTTTTGAACTGAAAAACCGGTTAACCGAAATTCCGGTTAATCAGTTTTACGCTCCCCTAATTGGGAGCGTTATCGATCTTTGCTCCTCTTTTTACGTAAGAAAAGGCCTACATTGACCTTTACATTTCCCTTTATTAAAAAAAAAAATAATAATAAGGTATACTTGCCACCCTACAAAAAGTATGATTCTTTCTCGAAACAGAGATTATCGAACTAATCTTCATTTATTTTTCTCTAAATTTAATGAAGCTTGCATTAGTACGTAATAGGAAGAAATTGATCAATGCTTACATTTTGTTTGAACATTTTATAAATTGATAGAATAAATTACATAACTGACTGCATATTAGGAACTTCAATTTTTGTAACAAATTACATTGATAATGAAAAGTTATAAATTGACACGAAGGACTAAATTATCTAACTAACTATAGAAATATTGTATACTTTTGCGCCAATTGTGTTTCATATAATCATTTTCAAACCTTACCCATTCAATATTAATTGAAATTCGACTTCGATCTATCTCTTTAATGCGTGGTCGACCAAATTGCCCCAATACAACGATTTTTTCTCTTTCTTAGCGAACTCTGCCCTCGGCCAGAAGGTGCATAGCTACTTTCATCCCTTGGTAGTTAAACCCTAAAATGAAGCCCAAAATTCAGTTGTAAGGAATACTCATTCATGAAGAATGAAAGCGTGACATCGATCAAAGGGAGGAAAGGGACAAAAATCAAGCAAAAAAATTACAAAGTGGGGGAAATTAAGAAAAAGGAAAGATTTAAGTATTTGTCTGACACAAAGGAGGCTTCAACAGCCACTTATGAAACTCCTCTGGCTCTCCATCCTAACTCCCCCATTTCTCTCTCTTGTGAAACAGCGGATTAGTAAAGCAGATCAATGAGAATTAACTAATAAATTATGGCTATTTAAAGGGATGGAAACCGTGAGGGATCGTAGTCATGGTTGGAAATGAAAAGAAATATGGGAGTAGGGAGTTGAAATCGCTGTATAATTTTAGGGAAAGAGAGACTTATTTAATAGAAATTGTAACCGCTTTGAGTAATTTTTTTTTTGCCTAAAAAAATATTGATATATTATTATCTTTAGCCTAAATTTAAATTTAAAATTTAAATATGACAATTAAGCGGGATTGCATGGATTTCTTGGGATGGAGGCGGGAATGTTTTTTAGGCACTCAGATTATACTATTTATAATATAAAGACTATGGTATTTTGCTTTATGGACACTCAGTATAGTTATATTTGATAAATAGTATGCATAGAGCACGAGAAGGGGAGCTTTTGAGCAACTGTAAGGTTATTTATGTGTGACCAAAATATCACGGGTTCGAGTCTTAGAATCAGTCACTAACAAAGTCAGGTTAAGCTGCTTACAATTCACCCCTTGGGGTGAGGTCCTTCCCCAAACCTTGTATGAACATAGGATGCTTGTACACCGGGCTGCCCCTTTTTTTATGCATGGAGTACGAACTAGAAGGTCAGTGACTACCTATTGATTTATTTGCTTGCAATTTGTTTATAGGATATGTATGAAGTATGTATGCACTTTCATTTTGTTGACAGGTGAATTAAAAAATTTGGCTCCTCTACTATGCGCGTACAAAAAGGGGGAAAAAATAGTGACCCGTGAGACCATCCAATTGAGTCAAGTTTGAATTTCTTTATTACATATCTAAATGATCTAAATTGGATATGGCTCTAGGTCTATGAAAATTGGCTGATTCAAATGTACTATGAAGCACGTTTCAATGATTTGAAAGGATTCAAATGTGGGCAGTGTTACACATGTCAGCATTCCCCTCCAGAAAAAATAGTGACTCTAAAACTTGAAAACTCTACCCTATTTAAAACATGGATGGGTGGTGGATTTTAAATAGGTATGAAGCGATTGTAGGAAAAATGTGTGCCGATGCAGGTACATGTACGAGCATAGGCCTCTCTTGCCTCATATCCATAGATCGTTTTGTTTTTTCAGTCTATAGACATTTGGTCTAATAGTTATTGGTTGAAGTTTAACATTTTTTAAGCAAAAGTTATTAATATAATGTGTTTGATTTCACAGTTTCTAAATAGTGGACTCCTAAAATCAATGTTACGAAAATCGGCTCAAACTAGTCGGTCGAATCGGGAATCGGTTTAGGTGACTGAGGGGGAACTACTGACCAAGTATAACGGTCACATTAATAACCCACATTAAGTTGGTGGTTATGGAATGATTGATTACGTATTAGTCATTCGTATTAACTAGTCGTTGTCGATTACAAGCTGTGTGCTGCCATGGGACAAGTACGATAAGCTACTCTAATTGCCGTTCCATGACATAAATATGTTGTGTGTATTGTATTTGTGAACATATTAGATATGGAATGTATAAGTTTATTTTTGTTCTTGAAGCATATGAATTTTCTTATGTCACCTTATGCATGTTATATGATATGTTCTGTCTATATGTCGTGAGATACGTGTACTATGTGATTATGTGTTAACCGGTTAATGTGTAAAGTGTAACAACGGGAAAGTTAAGGGTTATTCACTGGGCTCGAGGAGCTCATGACCTCACCATTTTTCAGGCTGTGAAGCAAAAAGGGATCGTAAGAGCATTAAGAAAGCTAGCCAGTTGTGAAACACTTTTGAAGAACCTAGTTGGAAATGTAGGCCTCGCTGTATGTTTACGCTATGATTATGTTTATAAGTACAAGTATGGATGTATATTTTGGAATGAAACATGTGTAAGAACATTTTGTATATGGTTTAAGTATATATGCAAAGTATGTTTTAGAACTATCGGCCCGAACTTTCGTTAGACTGTGATTAGAGCTTCCGCTGCTATCGATAAGTTAATTAAAAAGTTTAAATAGCCTTATGGATGTTCCTTTTGGGACTTCCACGGCGGTGACGCGCCTGCCCCTTCGGGTAGCGGCGGGGCGTCACATTATTTTTCAACAATAGGCAAAAAATTTGGTCTAATGACTATTGGTTGAAGTTTAACATTTTTTTAAAGCAAAAGTTATTCATATAATGTGTTTGATTTCACAATTGCTAAATAGTGAACTCCCAAAATTAATTTTACGAAAATCGGCTCGAACCAGCCGAATCGGGAATCGATTTGGATAGCGATTAGGTTAATGTTGAGAATCGTTTGGTTAGTTGAACCCAAAAAACCCACTTAAACCCAATCGACTCGGGATACTCATTTGAACCGGCTGACCCGCGGTCTACCCAAGATTTTCCCAATCCATATAAAAGCGTGTTCTTTTGGTTTTTTTTTTTTTTTTTTTTTGGGTTTGAGTTTGCAGGCCACACCACTGTCGACACACCCGGGTTTCTTCGCAGGCCCTAACCCTTGCGGCTCCATGAAGACAGCATTCTCACGGGAACCAGGCGCTGGCCGCTGACCGCCGACAACAAGCAATGACGTGGAATGTATGATCTATCTGAGCCTCTCTTTGTGATTTTCTCTCGCGTGAGACTTCAAGTGCTGCTGTCTCTCTGTCTCTCTCTCTCTCTCTCTCTCGCGGACAGTTGCCAAGTGCAGTCGACCATCTCCAGATCTGCTCTGCCGATTTGCTTCATGCTGCCATTCTTGGTGAACGATGCCGCTCAACTTGCTCCCAGACTCCTAGTTGGCTAATCCCAGTCAATGTGATGACTAGTGAGTTCAAGAGTCAAGACATTTTAAACTATTTCAACGAAGAATTTCAAATTTAATTATTTTTGCTTGCATGTTTGTTTTATTTAGTTATCTTTTAGTCATTTATGTGACTCCAGATTCACTTTAATTGGCTGTGCAATGTGTGTAAGTCAATTGATTGAACATATACTCCCACAAGTCACATCATTAAATAGATATTAAAAAGATAAATATATGACAAGTACATGCGTAAAAAACATATATACGTGGATAACGATCGTATGTGCTCCCGAAAGCACATACGAA
Source organism: Lophocereus schottii (assembly GCA_002740545.1). Taxonomy (NCBI): domain Eukaryota; kingdom Viridiplantae; phylum Streptophyta; class Magnoliopsida; order Caryophyllales; family Cactaceae; genus Lophocereus; species Lophocereus schottii. Next base: position 22,762 of record NCQV01151385.1, read on the forward strand.
ATTGCCGTTGTGTAATAATTGCCTAAGAGATGCAGTTAAAAATGTTTGGATATTGTGAGCGTTTTTGTCGTGGCTGATACTTGAATTGCATTATCCACTTAAAATACTCATATATGTGAATTTGGAAAAAAAACAAATTACATCAAATATATATGAAAACTTTCTCCGAGTTCCACTAGGTTATGCGAGTCCAATCTAGTTTGACGTTAAATCAGATCAATCAATCCAATTCTAGTCCTAATAGTTCAATTGGTTGACCTATTGACTTATTAACTCTTACGCGCAATCAGTTTAGTCACTTGGTTGGTTCTTTTAACATTGACAAAAAATATGACAATTTTGCCATCTTTTGATGGTCCAAATGCACATTATATCTAAATATTTGTTACATATGTATATTTATTTTTATTTTCTCTGTGTACTCGAATAAAATCCACAAAAGCCGATAAATATGAAAATGGACATCAGTTTCTATAGCCAATAGGCAAGAGTATGAATATATATAAGTACAAACAAACAAGCAAATAACTCATAGTGGGGGTTCTGCTTGCAGAGGGTATGAAGAAATCTAGATATAAACGACCTTACCCTTGCGAGTATTGTCCGTATAGTGGCAGAATTCAATAGACCAATTAAAAAACATTTGACAGAACACTTTAGAGTTGAAAATCTTTTAATATGAAAGAAAGCAAAAGCAACAAAGCTAACAACCAATAATAATATAAATAATAAGGATAACTATGGCACAATAAATCAATGCGACGAAGTTATATAAAACCAAGTATAAATAAGATCAGAAATACCACTAGCATACGATTCAACTCTCTCCAAACTTGCCTAGATCATTCTTAATCTAGACACGCATATTTCAAATGCGGCTCATTAACATCCCTAATATTGTCAGTTGTTCAAACTATATAACCAATCTATCCTAACTTTTAGTCACCATTTCCGCACTCGTGGAGACTAAAATACTTCAGAGATCCACTTTACGTATGCTCCAATCGCTGAATAGATTGGTAGGAGTCTGGTTCCAACTTTCATGTTTCAACCATTTATCCGAGGTAAAAATAGATTCATGTTTCAACTTTTAAGCCTACTATGGAATGTTATGGGTTTCAATAGGGAGAAAACATCTGGTACTTCAGTTTTTGATATCAAATATGATATATAAAGTGAAATAAGCATGCATGAGGGTAAAACTCGACGAGTAACTGCAGGGTTCCCCAAATCACATTGAACAAGGTGCAGCAAACAGGAAAAGGCTTAAATCTGTGTACATCTGCAGCAAACAGGAAAAAGGCTCTTCATTTGATGTCCTCGTGGCATCAAAAATCACTCTCTTTGCGTGAAGCTTCCCAGAGACGATGTTCAACCCCTAGTTTCCTCAGCTCCATCAAACCTTGGTCGACTGACCACAAAAGCAAAAGANNTCCAAAAGAGAAAATGATGAGCACATAATCGTCAACTAGTTGATCTACATGCACGTGAATGCTCAAGGATGTGTGTTGTCCCGCTTGGAGCAGAAGCAGAAGACAGAGAAAGTGACCTAGCTCAGAAACTACGCTAGTTTCATTGTATGGCAAAATTTCCAGGCCTTTTTTTTGGGGGGGGGGTGGTGCCAGAAATTTCGAAAAGGAGTGTCGGAATTAATATAAAATTTAACAATAGTCATAAATTAAAATTAAATCACTATTAGATTACATTTAATCTAATTGTTTTCGACGAGATCTTATATTTTGAAAGGGATGCAAGATATCATCAGTAGATACACTAAAAAAAAAAAAAATCATTCTCGAAGCATGTGATAATAATATCATTCAAAAACTCATCTGATATTCGATTGCATAAGTTGGTATTGATATGCTTTATCGAAGAACAATAAAAACTACTTGATCTAAAAATTGAATAATTAGCCTAAAATGGAAATTAAACCTATAAACTAAACAAATTTGAATTGAAATTGACAAACAAACTCACAAATCAAACAACACAAACAAATTCATCTATAAATTGAAGAATTAAGTAACAAATTCAAGTCAATTAAAGCATTTAAACTAGTACTAGTAAAAGGATTAAAGGAGAACTCAGAAATTTCAAGAAGGGGTGGGGCTGGTGGGCCGTGTAGTAGCCGTCAAGAGGTGGGGCTAGTGAGCCGCGAGGCTTGCAACTAAGCAGTCGGGCGTGGACCCGGTGGGCGGCGGGAGTTGGCGACTTGGCATTCGCTTTTGGTGGCCATATGTGTGAGTAGGGGGTTGGGTAGGGGCAAAGCAGATGTCGAAGAGAAGAAGACGTAGGGGGATTGCCGGGGGGAGCAGGGTCGCTGTAATCTGTACGGCATAAAATTAAAAAAGTTGAAAAAATAAAACTGTAAAACGAGGGTAGCGGCATCGAACACGCAACCTCTGAGACTCCTCGAACACAAATAACAGCACTACATGCCACTAAGCCACGTATAACTTCATGTCAATAGTTAGCTTATTTAATATTTATAAAACACTTTTAATTTTTAAATTTCTTTCATACATTGTTTTTTTAAATTTTTAAGGAGAGGGGTGTCGGGTGATATCACTGACACCACATTGGCTTCATCCGGGGGGTGGTGGCCTTGAGCTGAATTGTTTTCAAGAAAAACCTTCTTAAAATCAACTCTTAAGTACCACAAACGTATAGGAGAAGCTCCAAAAGAAAAGATTCCACTGGGTCACAGAGCTCATGCAGGGTTCAGTTCGAGTGGCCACAGCTGGAGCGCCCATTCAACTTTGCCAAGACACAACAGTTCTATAAGTATAGTGACTGGAACAGGAAACTTTACCATCAACTGCATCATGTGAAGTAGGAGAATGTCTGCTTTGGCCGATCCAAAATTGAAGTCTTTCTTTAGCAATGTCCTTCTCTATGCCAAGGGTTATTGCTCGTCTCCAGAAGAACGTCAGCCATGCCTGTATATCAAATATTGACAAGGCAATAACCTCAGATTGACAGCAGAATAGATATGGAAAATCTGTCACCTATAGCTCACGGACACAAGCTACTCCATTAATAAGCCAACGACTAGCAAATTTATGCGCTCTCAAATCCAGAACTTTATGAGCTCCAAAATTTGTTTTACAAGTTCAAAGGGCTCTCTACAAGACTATTTCCTCGGCTGTTTTTCCCACCTAAATTTTTTTTGATAAGGAAAAATATGTATAATATAAAGGAAGAAAAGATCGGATGCAAAGATAGCATTCTACAAAAGATTATATACATCCAATACGCAAACTATCCACAGTGTCAGCCGCATCAAAAGTTGACATGCAGAAGTTCCCTTTATCCCAAAAATGAAGAGTCTTAATGAGACTATCTTTCAATTGCTCAAGTGATGTGTCGTCGCCCTCAAAGACTTTTCGATTGCGTTCTCTCCATATGCTCCAAAAACTGACATGCGGAAGAACCAAGGCCTTCTT
>NCQV01151398.1:0-12955 GCA_002740545.1 Lophocereus schottii
GGTGAGGGTGCTCCCAATCATACTCAACAGTAGGGTCCTTAATTTTGTCTTTGCATTTCCAAAGACTTGGTGCTCCAAAGTCTTGTGTGTATAGGACACCCCTTATCTCAGGGAATTGTAAGCTTTCATCAGTTGGCATTGGTATTACTTGGGCCTCTAGCATTGGTGGGTTTTGGGCCTCTTGCCCTAGGGTTGTTTAGGCCTCTAACATTTGTGTTGTTTGGACCTTTAGCTGTGATGGTGTTTGGGCGACAGAAACAAACTTGTTTGGGGCTTTTTCTTTCCTTTTTGCTTTTGACAATGGGGAGTATTCAAGAGTATGCTTCACCTTTGGGCCACTGGATTTTGAGCTAACAAAAGGTGGAACTAAGGGCCATGCTTTTCAGGCTACTAGGGATAGGCATATCTAAGGTAGGGAGAGCAAGATCAATTAATCTAGGCTCATCCAACTCATGAATTATGAACACAATCAAGGCCTTGTGTGCTCTTACACACGCAACCATGTCAATTGATTCAATATCAATCTTGCCCTTCCTCAAACTAGATTTCAAGTCCAACCCAAGTATTTCATAATACAAGTTAACCACATTATCAAAACTAAGCTCTTTGATACACCTTTTCAACTCAAAGTGGGACATTTTGTCAACATCAAAATTATAAATGTCCATAACATCACCTCCTTCATATTTAAACTCAGGTTTAAGTACAAATTTTCCCCCAAAGTAGATTTCTAGATCAATTTCCTCTTCAGTCATTTCCTCAAAGCAATTGAGTCAAACTAGTCACACTAGCAGTAAAAACATGGAACATCAACAAACTAGCCATGCAACATACAAAAACACTTTAGCCACACCCACTAACCGTAACACAAACCCACCATATAATCAAGAAATTAATAGCTTAGAAAGCACAACCCACCCCAATTATCCCTCAAATTCCATAAATTTAACACAAACAATTGCAATCTACTACTTTCAAGCCACTAATTTTGGAAAAATGACTTACCTTCTACAAGATAGGTACAACAAAGTTTAGAACCTTCAGCTTCCACTTCCCAAATATACCTTCTCCTCAAGACGTGCAGCAAATTCTTCCCTTTGAATTTTATTAATAATAATCTCTCACGCCACAACAATCTAGGGCTTGGTTTAATCTTCTTTACACAGAGAAACCAAAATGAAAGGTTTGAGAATTGGTCAATGAGGGGGACAAGTAAGAAGTGAGCTTCTAGAAACATCAACTTCTTTCTACATGAATCTGCTAATTGTTGTGGCCATTTTATATACAAATTTCACGAGCTGCTGTGAATTTGCTAATTGTTTTAGAATACTATCATTGCCCAAGTTAAAGGATATGAATTCATTTCTTTGTTATCCAAAAAAATGTGTTTTATGTCAATTATGTAATTAAGTAGTATCATTATGAATTTGCTTCATTAATTTAAATTCGTTATATTATGAATGTGTTTTATAATTTACGAATGTTTTTTTTTGAATACGTTTCATGCTACTAGTTGTGTTATAAAAATATGTTTTATATAATATTATGTTTAAATGTATTACATGTACATGTTTTAATTCAATTTTAATTCGGTAAATTTTTTATAAATGAGTTTTATATAGCATTATGCAAGTTACATTAAGTTTTGTAACATGTTATTATATCTATATAAATTCATCTTATAATTTTGTGAATATGTTTCACAATATAGTCTCATGTTGTTATATAAATATGTTTTATATAATAATATTTATTTCTAGTTTGTTGTACATAATTGTGTATTATAAGTCATTAAGTAGAGTTTTAAGATGTCAAATATGTAAGATGTTACCATGATTATATAAAATTTTTTTTATATAATAACATAACTTCATGTATATTTGTTTTACATGATTGAGTAGGACATGTTTATGGTATTTCTATTTGAGTTAGATAGTTCAACAATTATGTGCTTTATAAGTTTTTTGAGTTAGATAGTTCAACAATTATATGCTTTATAAGTTTTTTATAGAAAGATGTAGTAATTAAACTATAGAAATTTCTAATTCATGCCTATATTTGATGATTATGAGCTTGGTAAAATTTTTGATCACGTGACATAAATAATGAAGTTTTTGATAAATTTAATTATTTAAAAATATGCCAATCTTCGTTCTTGCAATATATACTTCTAGATATGACAATTAAGACATGATTGGTGATTTGTTCACAAATAAAAGATGGATGGCACTAGGTGTGACATCTGGCGCCAGAAGATTCAGTTTCTTCTTAACAAACAAAAAGCGTTAGAATACTTGATGGCGTATATGTCAGCTACGGTAGACAAATGAGAGTACCAAAGATGTTACTACTAGTGACTAGTATCGAGACAACCGAAAGGGATATAAAAAATGGTACGCGAAGGATCGATCAACATGTTATATTTGTTATATTGCATGCATGATGATCCAGTGAGGGAATCTGAAAGTTATCCCATTGCTAAGGACACGTGGGATCAGCTTAGCAAATGCTTAGCAAATGCTCATCAGAAATAGTAACAATACTCATCAATTATCACCTAATTACTCATCATTAGAAATTACAAAATTACAATGCTTATTAATCATCACCATATTATTCATCATGACACCAAATAATGCTTATCAAAAGAAATGCACATATAGAGCTCTAAACTTCAACAATGGTGGACAAAAAGCATTCTTTAGTTTTCTGTCTCCTCCATTTCTCTCATAACGTCCACTTATAGTGATATTGAATCAATTATAGCTTTGCATCATAATTTAGCTCATGGTTTTTAGGGAATCAAATCTAATTTAGCATCATAATCACCAAAAGGCTTATATAAATTAATTGATATTTTTATATTTTTATTATTTTCCCTTTGAACTACACAATCCAATTTGTATACTTGTTTATCCTTTTCTAAATGCATCGCTTCCTTGAATGTTAGTATTCACTCATATTGTACCAATACAATTAACATTGATCACTCCACTGCTCCTCCTGGTCTCCCTATTCCTCCTTTATAAACCCTAATTTTATATGAAGTCCTTCTCTCTTTCTTGTCTAGTATGTTGGGGATGCTACTAGGCAAATTATAACTAATAGTAAACCCCTTTTACTTTGATTTATTCAGTTAATTTTAATTTCTAGTGATATTGTTGGTTTATTCTTGCATACCTTCTCTCCTTACAAGAGTTACATTTCTGTCCTTGTGAGAGTTAGAATTTCTCTCTTGCTTGTGGCTGTTAGGATTTTCCTTTCCAAGGCTTTATTTCTTGCCTTTTGTGCAAGTTATTTCTCCTACTTATTTGTGTGGGATTATCAGGGTTGTTGGGTGCATTAGAAAGTATTTTTTTTAATTATCAGTTGTTTTATGGGGTTTGATTAAAAATGATTCAACAATGGAAATTCAAATGAGTGGAACANNTTGGTGTTTCTTTCAAGCCAGATCTATTACATCACATAGAGACATATTCTATGAAGTTATGCAATAGTTTGCTGACGTTGAAAGAAATCAAACTAAAGTCGAAGAATGTGTTTTGTAGATAGAATGATTCTATAAGTATAAAGTCAATCCAAAATATATTTACAATTAACGTTATTGAAATAAAGATTTGTTTCGATATTTTAGATTCATTCTTGTCAAAAAATTATCAATGTAGATGTTGTATGGATTTTCATGAGTGAACTTCCTCTTTTTATCAAAAGCAAAAATGAAATTAACGTTGATTAGGACTTAATTATCCAACATTGCATTGCCTACTACTTAATGATCTATAATCAAACATTTACAAGCACAATGACATAAACAAAAACTCAAGTAAATTTTCTTATTTTCGCTCTTAATTCGTATGGACTTATGGTACTAACAACGTGCAACGCATATGTTAATCTTACTAATATAGTTAAGGAAGAGTAGATAATTATTATTAAAATGGTGACACTAAGAATAAGTGAATCTATTAATGCAACTTTCTTTATGTTACTTGATCTATTGCATGACTCAAGACCTATTTGTTACAAGCATTTGGCAACTAGTAACCACCCAAATTGCTTAAAACCGCTCCTGGCTACTAACCATTAGCCACTTGTTCACAAACTGCTCTTAATTAATATCTGTCCATACAATTTAAGTTTAAAATGCTCTAAACTATTACAAACCACTTTAAACCTCTAACTGTTACTGCTAATGACTCCAACTGCTCCAAATTGCTAATCCTAATTTTAAATGCCTATAACAAACAAGCTCTCATTGAACTCTTTTTAATCTTTCACTCAAAACCAAAGAAAAACGATTTTCTTTGTGATCTAGATTCACAGTTTAATTGCCCAAAGGATTTTCTTTTCAATCAAACTAATTGCTAAAACCTTAACAACTTCAGTTGTGTTTGACAAAAATGTTCAACTAATGTTTAAGCGTTTTGACTTTTGATTATCTCAAAACACTAACCATCCAAATATTAATCCATGATGGAGAACAACATATTAGACGATGTTTATTGTTTGGTGAATCAATACTCAGTACTACAACATCTATATTAGTGTTCACTAAATGTTGCTAATTACTATTAATATCTCATGCCATGATCTTTAGAGCATTCCCAGACTCAGTTCCAGGTTTGGGAACTTAAGCGTACTATATCAGCAAAAGTTCCGCATTTTTGAAACTTGTGTTTTATCAGCTTCCCAACCAATGATACTTATTCTAGGATAATTGAATTAAATATTTCTCATGCTGCCCACGATTAAATATATTTTATTACTTTTATCCTTTCACTTTTGTGTTTGTATTTTAACTTTATGGCTTATATGAATAATTTTTATTGTCCGAATAAGGAAATATTTATTTGTTTTATCAAAAAAAATGTATAATATTATATAAAAATTTTGGGTAGTTGATCAATTAATTTTTTTTTGGTTGACATGTTAAAAGATATTTAATTCTTATTGGTTGAATGACTAAATGAAGATAGAATAGGCATTACAATTCAATTAAAAATCAATACAATATGAAGGGTCGACATTAAAAAAAATACAATGCAAAGGTTCGACATTTTAAAAAAATATAAAAAACATTGACCAAAAACACATGACAACTACGATTCCGATCCTGGTCATGCTATTTTTCGGTTCCATATTCAATTAAAAAGTAATACCTGTGCTAGTAATTAAGCTACAAATGTAAGTAAAATTTAGAATTATATATATATATATATATATATATATATATATATATATATATATATATATATATATATATAAACTTCTTAAAAAATGTAAACTTAATTAATTATATAGTAACGTTCAACCCATGAAATTTAAAATAAATATTTAATTGCACAACTTCAAGATGTTCCATTACCACTAAACATTTCTTAAAAGAAAAAAACAAAAGAAGCATAATATAGCAAACATATTCTTTAAACTACAACATTTGTTTCAATCTAAAGAAGTGCCAAAATTAGATATGGATGATGTTTGGTGGTATCGGCTCCTAATTTCTCTTTGAATAGGACCATATCGAGTCTGATCCTCAACATACATCCTAACAATGTTCATTCTCAAAATCATATCCTCATACTTCATCCTCTTAAGGCATTGATCGCGATCTCTTAGTTTAACAACTTTCAGGGCTGCATCCGCCTTCGTTTCTTATGCTAGGACATATCTTTCAAACATGGTGTTGTTCTTTACATTTATTATCCCCAAGGTCGATAGCTCTCTGGTCACTGCATTGAACACAAGGTCCTGTGCTTTCTCGTTTGCCTTTCTCTTGGAGGCTTTCCTTCTAATGGGATGGAGAAGCCCACTTATGTATCTTTGAAGGATTAAAGGAAACTAAAGCAAGAATTCAAGAAGCTCACAGATTAAGCAAGCTAAATTCAGTTTAGCACCTTGAACCTGAATGGATGAACAATGAAAAGGATAGAATTAAGCTCGAAATTTGGATACAGAATCACCACCAAATTCAAGCTTAGGGTCCCTAATCTTTTATTAAGATACAGAAACACCACTTAAGTAAAGGTTAGGAATTACTTCAACACCACCTCAACTGACCAAATTAAGGATAAGTAAGTGAAGTATTTGGAATTCGAAAGCAAAGGCTCTCAAAGTGTTTTCTGAAAACTCAAGCTAATGAACCTACAAAAGGCCATGTGAAACTTAAGTGTACAAGCCTAGCAAGCATGCTCCTAAGCAAGCACACACCTAGAGCTTTCCTTCCTAGGAAGGAAAGGTATTAACTTAGGCTAATCCTCACGGTTTGTGCTAACCGTGTACAAAGCTTGATTAGACTTAACCTAATTACATCCAAATCATTAAGGAAAACAAAACAAGTGATGTTTACACATCAATCATGCTTATTTATCCCTAATATAACCAGCTCTAGCTTAATTAATCAAGAGGGCAGCCGTAAAGTAGAATCCCTTTTCGGCTGACCAATGAGAGCCATGAGACATCTCCTTTTCCAGCAAGCATTCTATTGGCCGTTCTTCCTAAGGTTACAGTTGATGACTGTTGTTCTAGAAGCTTGGGGACATGTGCCATGTGTTGGAGTGTGTGCCTCTCGCGTTTGATAGTAGCAAACCCATGTATGAAGGTAATTTAACTGGGATGCACTGAACCGGGTTCACGGGCAGATTTGAGCCGGTTTTCAAACCTGTTTTAGGCTTAGCAAAAGTGAGCATAATTTTGTTTTCAAGCCATGGGGGAAAACTTTAAGATGTGTGCAAACCCCCTATAAAGAAATCAAGGTTAAACTATGTTTGAATACGTTGATTCTACTAAAACATTCAACTATGTAGTTTTGGTGCAAAATTGGCCGGTTTTACAAAAAGCCTTGATCTCCCATCTTCTTGTGTGCATGATTAGAAATTATCACTTGGGCCTGAAAGTAGACATCATAGGGATTCCAAAAATGCAAAAATTCAAGACTTAAGCCAAAACGTAGCTTAAGTAATTAGACGAACAAAACCGGGTAATTTCTGGTCCTTCAACCCGATTGCATGACTTTGGCTCTCTTCAACAATCTGAGCCAATGCTTGGACTTTGGAGCTTGCAATGGACCTTGTTGGACTTGTTGGACCTTCTTCCTTGTCTTTGGTGGTGGGGACTCCATCACCCACCAACTTTTTTGGTTGGCGTATCTTCATTGGCTGGTGTTACCGGGGTTGCCAGGGATGCTGGGTGTGTCACTCTGCGAGTATGCCCTCACCTCATTTATTCTCACCCGTTTGAAAGATGCTTCTATTGATTGATCAGAAAAGGAATTGGTCCTTTGGTGGTACCCACCAGTGCTTGAGCTCAAAGGGTTTGCCCATCAAGTTGACATGCAGATCTTGCGCGTTTTGTGTAACATTTTCCTCATTCTCCCCACTTGGCTTTTCCTGGTATGCCTAAGCTACCCACGCACACCACTTGGACATAAATGGAGCTGCCTGGCTCCAACTAGCATTGAGAACCTTTCTTGTTCTCTTTATAATTTCATTGGGAGAGTGCTGGTTGTACCTGTAGGCAACCTTAGTCTAAAATCGTGTTTTCTTCTGATTCGCTCTGGTGAGGGGGTTCATGCTTACATTTATCCACGATTTCAGCAAGTAGCGATCCTCTTCCAACATTTAAATTACAACACAATTTAATAATAACTCGCTAATACTTGATTTCACTTCACTTCTTTCTTGAGTCTTCAAATACAGCTCTCAAATTTTCTCTTCAAACAAAATCATAAACAACACTTATTATTTCAAATATATAATTCATATTCTAATTTAATAATAAAATAGAAATACCATATAATTAAATTGAATAATCACAACTAAAAACTTACATTGCAAAATTCTTCAATTTCTTCACTTCACTTCCAACAATTTTTCACAACTCAGAATTTTTATGAGGAGATGAATTGAATTTGAGTAGTGATGGATTAAGGAATGGTGGGAACATTTATAGGAAATTTTTCGACAACAAAAAATCGAATAATAGCCGTTGGTCCTTTCCAAATGTTGCTGCCTGCCAGTTCAAGAAAGGACTCTTTTTATTTTTCTTTTTTTTAAAAGACTCAGCAAAACACAGACACGCCTATAACGAAAACATGAAACGCGTCGTTTTAATTTAGAAAACGACAAAAAAATTCAATGCCGGGGTGTATGCGATCCCTCACGTGTTTCTAACGCTCTGAAACACCTGTTCTAGGACAACAACTGGCACTCATGTAGAAAAACTGGCACACATGTCAATGGACTGTTTTGCTCTTAAATTGTTCCCTCTTCGAGTTCTCATGTACACCATACAAGAAGGAAGATATGAATTTTGATGAATTCTCAATCCGAAGAAATAAACTCTCAGTCTCACTATAAATAAAAGGGATGTAAAATCAACTCCTCCCCACAACCGAGAGAGACAGAGAGCGAGAGAGAGAGAAATCAAATTCCACGTACAGAAACATTTCCCGGGCTCTGCCGGTCTCTAGTTCTCCTCTGGCATGAAGCCTCCGGCGAGTGAGGTGGCGACCATAATAAGCCAAACTCTAATCTCCGCTGCAAATAACTCCAAGTCTACCGGTCAATGGAGTCGTTCACTTGACCAAACCCTTCATAAACTCGTTGGCCGTGACTCGCTCACCCCTTCGCTGGTTGCCCAAGTCATCGATCCTCATCTTCTCCACCACCCATCTCTATCTCTTGGCTTCTTCAACTGGGCAGCCCAGCAGCCCAATTTCTCTCACTCCTCCACGACCTACCACTCGGTCTTCAGATCTCTCTCCATTTCCCGCCAATTCAACACGTTAGAAAAGCTCCTCAAACAGGCCAGATTTCGGAATTTCCCCGTTGATGCTACCATTTGCCGCTCTGTCATTGCTTCCCGGATCAAATCCAAGAAAAGCCATGAGGCTTATTTGCTTCTGAATGATGTAGCTTCCTCCATTACTTATGCTGGGGATGAAATTTGTAACTCCCTCCTAGCCGGTCTGGTTTCTGACGGGCATGTCGTCTGTGCATGCAAGCTGTTCGATGAAATGCTTGTGAGAGGAGTGAGTTTGAGTACCCTTGGATTTGGTTTATATATGTGGAGGTATTGCAAGACTTGCCCATTGGATCAAGTCTTAGGCATGTTGGATCAAGTTAGGGAGAGCGGTTCTGTGTTCAATGGGTCAGTAGTCGCCCTTTTGATCATTCACGGGCTCTGCAATGTGGGGAAGGTGTCGACAGCATATAATGCCCTGGAAGAGTTGAGGAACAGAGGGTGTAAGCCTGATTTCATGGCTTATAGGATTGTTGCCGAGGCTTTTAGGTCCAAGGGGGCAGGGTGTATTTTTGAGGTGCAGATGGCGTTGAAGAAGAAAAGGAAGCTAGGAGTAGCTCCTAGGACTAGCGACTACAGGGAGTTTATATTTGCCTTGATTTCTGAAAACCTTCTATGGGAAGCAAAAGAGTTGGGACGAGTGATTGTGGATGGTAACTTTCCCATTGAAGATGATGTCTTGAATGCTTTGGTAGGATCAATATCCTTAGTTGATCCTTGTTCAGCGGTGTTATTTTTCAACTTCATGGTAGGAAAGGAAAGCATGCCAGCTCTTCTCACCTTAAAAAAACTGAGTAGGAATCTCTACAAGCATGGCAAAATCGATGATCTTTTGAATGTTTTTAGTACTTTGTCTTCCAAGGACTATTTCACAAACTTAGAGAGCTATGATATCATGGTGTTGTCTTTTTGTGAGGCGGGTAGAGTAAGAGAAGCTTATGCAGTTCTCCAAGAGATGAGGAAGAAAGGGCTGAACCCTGATGTCTCATTTTATAATGTTCTTATGAAAGCATTATGCGATGAGGATCTTCTTCGGCCTGCAAAGAAACTGTGGGATGAGATGTTCGCATGTGGTGTTGAAGGAAACTTGAAGACCTACAGCATTCTTATTAAAAAGTTTGCAGAAACAGGTCAAGTTGATGAATCACAGCTGCTATTCCAGCTCATGTTACAGAAAGGTGTTACACCTGATGCAGGTACATACGCATCCCTGCTTGAAGGCCTTTGTCAAAGCTCAAGAGTTGAGGGGGCAATTCAGCTATTCTACAAGGCCGCTGATCAGGATACAAGAATAGCAAAAAATTTGATGCACCCACTTGTCCTGTTTCTTTGTGAAGGAGGTAATGTGTCATCCATGCTGCTGATTTATGACATTGTCTAATAGTAATTTTATCACAAATTTTATTTTTATTTCTTTCTTTCTCTTCAACCCCTTTTGTGGAACAAGGTTTTTTTTTTTCCTTTTTTTGGCTTTGGTTCTTATGGTTGCTTACATCTCATACATACCAATGTGAGATCCACACTAGGGTAATGTTTATTTGGATATAAACAACCATATAATGCAAACAAGTTTGTAATTATATTTTTTTTATTTTGTTTGGTTATGAGGGAGTGTTGCAAATAACAAGTACATTGTAATTATAATTATCATAAACTATGTAATCAAAACTGCATTATAAGATTGATTGTATTATATTACATTCAGCCAAACATCACATACGTGTTATTGTCATTGTTACATTGACATGCTAATCTTGTTGTCTACATCCTTTGTGCAGGCCATTCCCTGTCTGCTTCTAAGTTTTTATGCAACAATTGTCATCTAAAGCGTCCTGAATCCCACGCTATTTTGCTGAGATATCTGGCTGATTCTAAGGAGGTTCAGATTGCCACAAGCCACCTGAAACAGGTCGTGGCTATTTGTCCTTCTCTGCTACGAGAAATATCAACTGAAATTTTGGCACTGCTGTCATCGTCTTCTAACCCAGAGCCGATGCTACTTCTTCTTCAAGAAATGCAACAAGATGAATACTTTTCCGCTAATAATAGTTGGAGAGACTTCTCTGCGCACTTGTTATCATGGGTTTCTGGGGTTACTCATTCATTACAGCCTCCAACACAGGATACTGTATAGTCCGTCCTAGGGTAGGAAGGAAGACTGAATTGATCAGCCATCCTTTGAATTGAAGACTCCATCCTGACGTAGGTATAAACATATAGTGAAGTGATTCATCATGGAATTAAATTAAGAAGCTAATGTATGCGGAAGATCATTGAAAGCTGAGCTTTTTCGTGAAGCTATAAAATTGGTCCATAAGTGATTTGTGAAGCAAACTAATCTTCGCTTGTTCAAGCTATATATTTGCTCTATAAATGATAGAGCTTGTGGAGCAACTAAGCTCTGCATGTTTCCTGGTGTGCACGATTGCATCTATCCATGATTCAGCAAGGATGTTGTGAATTCATGTACTCTGGAATCATTCTTGGGGAGCAGCATTAGCTGCACAAATTTGTCCAATACACAGGGAACGTGACCATTAGTACCCATGATTGCTTCGTTCTGATATGGCTGTTTTTGGTAGTGGAAAGAAAATCAATTTTGCAATGTATATGTATACATGAAATTGGACATTAGGAAATAATAGTTGTATATTTATTTCTTAGATACTAGTGTATGTAGGACTTCATTAATTAATATAAATGTCAGGGCTCCGAGTTGGGTAGAACATTACAATTATCTTCGCATGGTATTAGAACTTACAAAAATGTAAACCTAATTTTCTAAACCTAGCCATCATCAAACTTGTCACCCAAGCAAGCTCCTTCCACCCATAAAACTGTAACACCATCAGTTCTCTTTTCTCCCCCATCGCCGATGAGGTTTCACTGCCTTCACTCATGTCATTTCATCAACTAGTATGAGCGCAAGCATACCACTACCGGCGTCTCCATCGGTGTTGCAATCGTTCACCGCATCCCCTCAACCTCTATCCTAGTTGACCTTTCCTTCATACCTTTTTCACCATTGGTCCACTAATCTGAGCTGCCCGTTTGCCCTCAATCCCATCCACTTCGGTTCACACTAACCCCACTGCCAACTGTCATCCTATGCAACGTTGGTGCAAAGGTAGTATTGCTAAGCCCATACAAATTCTCTCTCTTAACTCTTCTGTTGTTGGATTTGAGCATACTTCATCCACATAGGCTCCTAAGAATCCTAAGTACTATAGGCTATGGTAAAAGAATTTAATGCTCTAACTAATGATAGTGCAATAGATGCAAAATTCACGTGGTTGTAAGTGGGTTTATAGAGTGCAATTTTACTGGGGTTGGGAAAGATACAAGACAAGGTTGGTTGCCGTTGACAATAATCAGCAAGCAATATATTGTTGATTACCATGAATGTTCACGAAACATTTAGTCAGTAGTCAAACCTTCCTATGTTCATCTTATTATGTCTCTTCTTACTTCTTGTGGTTGGTCTATTCATCATTTGGTCACTCTAATTTCCTAGTAATGTTTGTAAACTTAAGAAAGCTATTTATGGTCTTAATTAGGCACTTTATAATATTTGTCAATTTAGTAGATTTCTAATGTCTTATGGTTTTGTTTGTATCCATGCTGGCACTTCTATGTTCATTCACAATCATGGTATGACTATTCTTTTCTCTTGTTCTATTTGTGAATTAGACTCTTCCATTGTCATTTCACCTTTAGTTGTTCAATCTTTCATTGCTATAGACTGTTTCCAATGAAATACCTCGAATATTTTCAGTATTTTTTGAGTTTTTAGGTTGTACAAACATCCTCTGAATTGTTTCTCCCTCAACAAAACTAACTAGCTCATCTTATCTTATGTGAAGTTTCATTTACATAATTTTAAATTTATTTGGACTTTATTGAAGAATAGAAGCGGTAGGTGCTTTGCGATATCTTACCACGACGAGACTTGATGTTGCTTGTAAGGTGCATGTAGTTTCCAACATTATTTATCTACAAAAACGTTGCTCAGCTCCGACGGACAAAACGACGTGTCAGATAGCGTCGGAAAATTGCAGACAAACCGACGGAATTTTAGACGAACTCCGACGGGATTTCAAATTTCCGACGGAATTTCCGACGGAACGACATTCCGTCGGAAAACGGGTTGTCC
>NCQV01151405.1:0-10353 GCA_002740545.1 Lophocereus schottii
AAAATGTAAAAAAACAATTATTAGAAATTTTCACAAGGACTCATTTGGCATTGGTTTGGGTTGACTTAGGTCTAAATGGGTCCAACTGGATATAATTTCCCAAATCGAATTTATAGGGCTTTACAAGGGACGAAAACCAAGATGTGTGTGAATGGCATGGAAAATATAAAATCTCAACTCACAATCCCTCAAATCTCATACCACTATTAGAAACATCCAAAAGATGAATCAATCCCCAAAATATGCCTAACTCGATACAAAGTGTTATGCCACAAAACTTTGAAATGTGTATAGGATATATGCATCGGGTAAATTTGTAGTCAATATAGGTGCAAACTGCAACAACAAAATAGGGAAGGACTCTAAGAGCAAACAGGAGAGATAACACACATCATTGAGTGGCTTTTAGCATATAAGGCTATATAAAATAAAGACAGCCTCAATCATATCAATATATGCACATGTTGAATGTGATCTCAAAAAAAAGAACCAAACAACGTTCTAAAGATATAATCATGAAAGACTCACACAAGAAAGGAATTATGAGACTATATGTAATAAATAGTCACTCAGCTCAACATCTCACAAGTTAATCTACCATAGTCAATGCTGCTGTTCGTCTTAAATTTATATCACAAGTGCACGGTATAACTCTAGCTAGCACACAGCAAGTCCAGGTCGTATTCTATAGGGAACTTGGTTTCAATTACTAGAACTAATCAGATTACTCAATCTAGGCAATCACAATTGTTGATTGAGAATTAAACTAAGGGAAATCCTAACAACTAAGTAGTGAAATAAATAGCAAAATGAAAAGCACCTAGGTTAGAATTAACAGTACAACTATGCCAATGAATCAATTATTAGCCCCGCCAAATAAACCCAAGCATGCATTACGAGTGGATAGATCATTAGTTAAGCCCATCTCCTCCCTCTCTCAAGGATCGAAGACTAATCATACAACTATAGTCACCTATTCTCATGGGACTAAAAGTCGAAGAATTATAAGATTTACAATCTCGAATCTCAATTAGAATCTTAGTTATTTTCATATTCAAACCCTAATTGTCTACTAAGTCGCATTAAATAAAGGTTTCGTCTCTCAACGTTCTTCTAAACCTTAGTAAAAATGGATGAATACTCTTTCAAGCAATTCATCGAGTATGTGGCGTGCACAGTAGAAATCGCAAACAAACAAGGGGGAAGTAAGGGTTGGGACTAATCCATAATTCAACAACACATAGTCGGCATTGATCCCAACCCAAGTTGGGAGATTTAGTCTAAAATCATCTTCATAACAACAATCGCAACATTCAATTCAATAATCATGATAACCAAACCCTAAAATAATCAAGAACAAGGGAAGGGAAGAATAGAGAGAGAGAACCTAGAATTTATCGAATGAATTAAAGACAAAATAAACTTCAATCCAATAGCGTAATCCAAAGATGCAAAGTAAAAATTCTTAACGAAAACCTAAAAATCGCCTAAAGCGAAGTCTGAGAAAAGAAAACTGAATTCTTACGGAACAACCCCAATGAAGTTTTAAGTTGTGAAGGCAAAAGGGGAGCAACGGTCGTGCTCCGAGGCATGGTGGGCCCGTACCAAACAACTGGCACAACCGGGCCGGGCTGGCCACGTGGCACGGGCTGGCCACTTGGTTGGCCGGTTGGTTGTGCTGGTTTTTCATGGTTCGGCTGTGCTACCCATGCTTGATCCTTGGAACTTCCGTGCGATGTTGAGTGGCCTTTTTCACGACTTTAAACTTGCCTCCATAGCACTCCTTTCTGCTAAATATCATTCATCTTTCTGTTATTTCGACAAAATCCCTGAAAATACGGAAAGATACTATATTAGTAAAATATATGCTAAAGGAGGCCAATTTAACCCTGTCTTAACACGATCGAACGTGAAAAGGAGGGAGAAAAGAAGTCAAATAGGGGCTAAAATAGGATCAAAATAGAGGTTTCTCAGCTACTTACTCTAAGATATGCCCTACTTATTAAGATCAACCAAATTAAATTACATGAATCTCAAGGACAATTGCATGTAACAAAAGGAAAAGCAATCCTAAATGGCAATGTCAACATAATTTCTACAAAATTTACACCATGTCATACCACAAGTCAATACACAATCATGTCAATCAATTAACTATCACACCTTGCATTATGATCACATAAGAGGATTTCAAAAACTCTTTTTTTATAAATTTTATATATTTTTAAATTTTTCTTAAATTTTTAAATTTTTTAAAAAGTAAAAGTAATAAATCTAACTAAGAAAGTAATAGAACACATAGAGAATAATGAAGAAAAGGGTAAGAATGAGTAGATGAGAAGTTTATAAATGCCCGATTTGATCACTTCTCCTTTTATGATACAACATCTAATCTATTAGCTCTAAGTTCTATGCTCTACTAACAAAAACATGCAAAAACAATATGCTAAAACTACATAAAATCCTAGTGACATGATGCAAATACAAGAGATGTCATCCAAACCACCCTCTAATCTACAATTCCACCCAAAATGCTATAAGCTCATCCCCCCGTGCTTGAGATTTTTGTTGTTCAGAATGACTAGAACATACAATGGAAGGAAAGACATTTTATAGTGCAAAGGTGGAAACGCCGTGGGGGTGACACACTCTTTTTGTTTTTCAAAAGCAATTAAATGTTTGGGTTCCTCTCCAGAAGTGCTTGTTTTAGGTCCCTAACTTGGCCTTTACCTTAGGCAGTAAATGATGGCAAGAAGAAGGGAGGTAGAAGAGTTGAAATAGTGAATAGTGGTGAATTTACCATTTGCCTAGGATGAACACTAACACCTTCTAAACATGTCAAGACTAGTGGAGGAGAAACAAATAGGGCAAATGACCTCATGTAGGATACCCCACGTTACACTCCTATAGTACGTATAGTAATACTGCAAGTACACGATTATCAATACTTGAAGGTTGAATTCACAGGGATGAGGACAAATCTAGGCCACTACAACCAAAGCTAACCCATATTAATTACTTTTAAAGAAAGAAACAGGTAAAATAGAATAATTCAACTAATCTAAATTGAATCTAATCTAAACATGATTAAAACTGCAAACTATATATCGACTGCCAACGAAATTATCAAAACTACTAATGAAATAATAAATTGCAATTAATCAAGAGACACCAAAGAGGAAAGAGATTATTGCAATCCCTTAAAGCCAATGAGAAAAAATAAATCTTCAATGAGTGTCAATCACGAGTATTCAACATCCACTAGGAACCTAAAAGAATAAAAATCGAAACTTTAAATGAAACAATTTTGGAGGGAATAAAAATTAAATTAAAATTGAAACTACAAAAATTGAATTAAAACTAGAACTAGAAAAATTAAAATTAAATTAAAATTAAAATAATTGCATAAAACTCGAATCAAAAGAATTCCTAAAATTCATTGACGTCTAAAACTATTAGAAACTAATGCTAGAATTAAGCAAAGGAAATTGATTATTTACAAAGCACCGAATGAACCCCATTTATATTAGAGCTAAACCCCCAACTTTTCTAATTACATTGGATTTCTTATTTTTCAAGTAACTTCTCCACTTTCCTAATTATACCTAGCTGTCAATTTCTAATTTCTTCACTAATTTGAAAAGGGATTCAACCGCCATATTTCTTCAATGCTTTCATAACTTCAATCTTAAACTTTGCAATTTTCAAGTGTTAAACGTCATATGATCTATTGGGCTTGACTTAGTGTGTTAAAGGAGAGTGGGGCATTGACTTCTAGCCTAGGGACAAAACGAGAATTGTGCTGGGCATGCACAAGAGTTGGGTTGCCATGTTGATTAATGAAAAATCATCTATTCACCCTTCGATTTTCGAACCTTTTTTTCTCATCCACTTATTACCCTCAAAACTTCACAAAAGCCTATTAAAGAACAAAATAAGCTCAAAGATAACTAAAATCTAAGTGAATAGATGTATAATATTTAGTACTTTTAGTGATTAAATAAATACCCCCACACACTAAGATTTTGCTCGTTCTCGAGTAAAAGAAAATAAAAGAATGTATACCTAAGACACCTCACTCACTTTTGTAGGAATTACGGTTGTACTTAACATATATAACAAGCCCTTTAAACCCCCTAGGTTCCCCGTAGTGGACGAGTGTAGTCTCATGAATATTTACAGAAGATATAACCATAAAATCTTTGAAGAAGAAAAGAAAAGCAGGAAGCAAAATAGAAAATCTTTTTGAAGTTTTCAAACATAATCAAATATACATAAGGGAAAACTGTACACAATTGACCAACAAATCACCTCCTGTAATCCAAATATTAGATTATACACATGTACACTATATGTATCAAGACTTTAATTCTCAAGGATGACACTCACACCAATTTTTCACCTTATAGACCATCAAAACGGTGAGTCCATCCTACTAGGCGTTGTGCAAGTGTATCATTACCTTCAAAGTTAAGCTTACCAAGGTTTGACTCAATCCTACTTGACTACTTTATTGACTTATTGACTTGGGAAGCAAGCTTTTCTAGTAGTATTGCCTCAAATAGTAGCGCCCAGTAATGTATGCCTTAAAGGGTTACTTGTCATTTCCGACTTTATCACTTTTTATTTTGATTTTTCCTCCTATTTCTTTTCTATCTTTTCACCTTTTTTCTGGCTACTTAAAAACACGAGTGGGAAAATCAAACCATAAAAGCCTAAGGCCTTATGACAATGATGATATATAAATAAGGGTCAGACTCATCATTATAATGGAATAACGACGTTAGAACTAGGGTAAAAAATTACACACTTTGAACGAAGGTCTATCATGTATACACGATACTCATATACAACATAATACTAAGTCACAGGGAGTCAAAGTCAATCAATATAGTAAAACTCCTAAAATCATACAAAAATAGAAAATCTTTTTGGTTATTTGAAAATTTCTTCTTCTTTTTTTTTCTTTTTTGAAAATTTTGAAGCATGATTTTCCTCCCATACACCAAAATCACATAATGTTGTATTGTGAGAAAATAAGCATCTAGGACACAAGACAAGACAAAAAGGAAAGACATGAAGTACACAATGTACAAGGGATATAACAGTAATACCAAGTTAACTGCAGAATTACACCTAAGTTGTAGTTTCTTAAAACCCTTTAGATAGAGGCTCTTGGAGCATCAATCACTCCATATCATCCTGAATATAGCTACTCAAATCATAACCCATTAATGAATGTAGTAGTTTATCAAACTTGCAAGAAAAACTCTCAATTTACACTGAAATAGTAAAAATCATAGAATTGAAGCCACAAATATACATACATATTTATAATGCAGCACAATTGAGGGCCCGTTTCAGCTTATCAAATTGTTGGGCATAGTCATGAAATAGACAGACCTACTCACAATAAGCAAACAAACTGGTCATCGACCTAGCAAGTTGATCATCATGAACAAGCCATCTAAACACATCAATAGTTCCTAAGTCCACAAGTCTCTTAATCTTGGCATGCTCAAGAGTCTGGTCCACATTAGCACTCATGGGCACAAAAGTCTCAAACTCTAAAAATTCAAACTTGATATTCAACACAAATATCCACATTTAGACCCTCATTTACATCAAGCCCACATGACAATTAAAATATTCATATTCCATAGAGACATGATCATCATTAAATTCTAAATTAGTAGGCTCAAACACCCTCTCACATGACACATGTGCTTAAATATCTTCATATTCATTAAAGTCGTGATGCTCATTGAACTTAGTAGCCCTTTCAAACTCTTCACCCTCCTTAAACTAACAAAAGTGATTAAAAGAGGTAGGTGGGCCGGTAGAATCTATGACATCCTCAATGACATCGCTAGGTGTGCTTGTTTGGGGTGCAAAGTCATAAAATAGAGACATAGGAAGATCATGCTCTTGCTCCGAGCCAGGTAAAGATATTTCATCATACAAGTCGGGCCTAGATTGTATGGAAGGCTCAAAATAATCAAAAAAACTGACTGCAAGTTCAAGAGATCCTAAACTAGAGTCAGACTCATGCAAATTATAATCCTCCCTACTCTAATTAAAACAATGAGAATATTTAGCAGTTTTCTCCTTCATAGTCTCTATTATTTTATCTGTTAATTCATGTACTGTCTTTTTAAGACTCGCACATGTGACATCAATATAATCACGATAAGGGTAATAATGAACATCATGATCAAAAGACTCACAATAATCACACAAAAATAGAATCACACAAGAGTGAGATGGGTGATCATAAAAGTCCCTAAAGTGATCATCATGGTGAGGAGTGACATGAAAAGTGTACTCATCATGAGTTAGGTATTGTAAGGTCCATCTAGCTTGTTCTAACTCATAAGTGTTCCAAGACAATATTTGGAAGAAATACCAAACCTCATCTTGAGTTTTAGATAATAATCCTAGTAATCGTCCAAAATATATAGACCCAACATAACTTCTAAATTCATCATTCAAACCCACAACAATAACCTCACAAATTTTTCATTTTTCAAATTTTTGAGGCAGTTGAGCACAATAATCATTTAGTCGCTATAACTAACTCCTGAAAGCTTCATGCTCAAATTGTGGGAGATGAAAACTAGCACTTTTTATTTTTTTGGGTAAAAATTTTCATTTTTTTTGTATTTTTAATTTTCTCCAAACAAGAAAAATAGAATGAAATAATTACGAAATACTAATCAAATTAATTAAGTAATAATCTAAATATAAAATTATGAAAATAATATACTAGTAGAAATTATAAAAATAATAAGATAACCAAAAAAAACATAAAAGAAAAATAGTGACCAAAATTTAAACCACTATTCCAACAACAGTGTGGAAAACTTAGTACGATCCAAAAAGGATATAGAATTTTACCTCAAATAGACAATTGTCAACTGTAATACATGACGGCAGAATCTACAGAGACGGGGTTAAATCTAGGCAACTACAACTAAAAGTAATTAAATTAAAAGCAAGAAACAATTAAAGCAGAATCATTCAACTAACCATAATTGAACCTAATCTGAACATGATTAAAACTGCAAAATATATATCAACTGCCGATGAAATTATTAAAACTACTAATGACATAATAAATTCTAATTAATTAAGATTCAAGGAAGAGGAAAGAGATTATTGCATCCACTCAAAGCCATGAGAAAAACAAAATCTTGAATGAGTCTAAATCATGAGTGTTCAACATCCACTATGAACCTAGAGGAATAATAAAAATCAAAATTTTGAATAGAATAATTTTTGAGGTGACAAAAATTAAACTAAAAGTGAAACTACGAAAATTGAATAAAAACTAGAACTAGAAAAATTGAAATTAAACTAAAATTAAAATATTGCATACTCAAACTGAATGAATTTCGAAAATTATGGTGACCTCTAAAACTACTAGAAACTAACGCCAAAATTAAGAATGAGGGAAAATTAATTATTGACAAAGCACCAAACAACCCCTATTATATTAGAGCTAAGCTCCCAACTTTCCTAGTTACATTAGATTTCTTATTTTTCAAGTAACTTTCCCACTTTCCAAATTGTACCCAACTACCAATTTCTAATTTGTTCATTGGTTTGGAAAGGGATTCCATCGCCATATTTGTTCAATTCCTTCACAGTTCAATCCTAAACTTTTTAATTTTCACGTGCTAATCATCATATGATCTGCTGGACTTGACTTGGTTTGTTAAAGGAGAGTGGAATGTTGACTTCTAGCCTAGGGTAAAAACGAACATCAGGTTAGGCTTGAAGAAGAGCTAGGTTGCCATGCTAATTAATAAAAAAATCATCTAATCAACCTTTAATTTCTGCGCTTTTTGCTCATATACTTATTACCTACAAAACTACAGAAAATCCTATTAAAGTACAAAATAAGCTCAAAGATAACTAAAATCTAGGGGAATAGAGCTATAATCTTTAGCACTTTCGGTGACAAAACACTCTATCTCCATGAAACACCTTCTTCCTAGAGACGATTGCAGAAATAGCAGACGTAAGGAATTATAGGAATTGGAGGTGTTAGAACCGGAAGGACTCTAGGTGGAGGGAAATAGAAATCTACCATCTCCCCACACAATTTGAAAGATATCTTACTTGCAGGCACATCAATCACAACTCATAAAGGTGCTAGAAATGAACCTGGGGCTCTCATCCATGTCCATAACTATGAAGTTGCATAGGGTGAAGAATTTACCCATCTGAATTAGAACATCCTCTGGGAGAGTCATGAATGCTTGATCAAATGATATGCCAATTAAACAATCATATTGGTAGGATTCGAGTCCTGTACCTAAAGATTTCATCATAGAGAGAAAGAGACATCAAGCTTACATTAGCTCCCAAATTATAAAGAGTTCTCTCGACCAGTAGATTCCGTATAAAGCAAGAAATAGAGAAATTGCTTAAATCATGCCTCTTGGATGACAACTTACTCTAAAGAACTAGGTTATATGCTTTTTCAATGGGAATTATCAAGGTCTCCTCAAGCTTGCCCTTCTTAGAAAGAAGCTCCCTCAAAAATTTTAGGAGGCTCCTTCTTTGAGAGCTTCCAAGTATGGCACATTGATATAAATCTTTCTCAATGTATCTAAGGATCTAGCAAACCTAAGCTCAAGTCTAACTTGTGCCACCCTTTGAGGGAATGGCAAAGGTGGTTGGTAGGGGCAAACTAGAGAACTCTACCTCTTTCTCATCTTCAAACATTTTATTCCTCGAGAAACGGGATATAAAGATGTCTCTTAAATTATCATCATGGGGCTCTCCACTAACTCCTAACCCTTTATAAAAACTGCATTAACATGGCATGTAGGATTTGATTCAGGTTGGTCTAATAGATACCTCTGAGGTCAAGAAAAATTGTTAATCTATGGAGCTTTCTGTGCAATTGGGGTGTCCATCATCTTCTGATGGGAAGTCATGCCGTCTAATCTGGAGTTGACCAATTTGATGTTCTTGTTGAGCTTCTCATTAGTGTTTATTTGAGTCTAAATAAATCTCTCCATATGAAGGTTCAAATTGATCTTTTGTTGAGGGGGCTGGGACTGTGGATCATAGGGAGCCCGATACTGGAACCTAAGAGACTGTATAGAACTATGGGGTTGAGAGCTAGAGTTCTTATAGGAAAGGTTAGGATGATTTTTCCATCTAGAGTTATGCGTGTTGGGTAAGGATTGTTCTATGGTGGTGGGTTGTAACTTTATAAGGCATTAGTATGTTCAATGATGGAAGGACTGTTGTAGCCGTCAATAGATGTGTGCCCCTGCACGCGACAAGTCTCACATAAATCAAATACTTGTTAAATAATAAATCATGCATTGTTTTAATAATTATTTGATTATATTATATATATTATTTCGTCTAATTTATTTTATTTTATATATGTTTTAGGTTAAGCATTAATAAAATAAAGAGGAGAAGAGAAGGAGTCCAAAGAAGAAAACACTAGTAGAATGATACTATAAAAACCTATCTCTTATCCTCTAAAACCTACACACCAAAAACCCTAGCCTTCTTCACGTCTAGCCCGACCAATCTTCACGCCACACATCATCTCTCCTACACTCACATCTCACGCATAATCCTCTGAAAATCAACTCCAGCCACCCCCCCAATTTCTCATTTCCTCACCTCCATCGTCAAATCCCTCCTGCAATCTCGTCACGGTCATCATCACCATCAAAATCATCATCATCATCCATCTCCCATTAGAAGCCAAAGTAGTTTTCTATTATTTATTATTTATTTTATTTTATTTGTGTTTAATTTATTATTAAACATGAAAGCTTTGGTTAATTGCAGTAATTTTATTCTTAATGTGAGTAAGTAATTCTCTTATACTTAGTATAATCTATTTGAAACCATGCTAAATTAATTATTTTGAAATAAGTCTTTTGATTTATTGTCTATTTGATTTTCATTCATGATTTTATAACAGTTAGTATTTATCGTTTATGACATTCGCGTTAGATTAAATAGAATACATGCTAATTAGTTTAATGCGAATTCATATAATAGTTTAAAAGGTTTTAGTATGTAAATGTTATAGTCTTTTAGGCATTAGTATCATCTTAATTAATCATGAATGGCTCAAACTCATCTCTTTTAATTAGATAATCATTATAGATCTTTGTTAAATGAATTTGCTGGTAAATTGGTTATAAGGCATTAGATGATATCTTTCTAATACGTAATGCTCTAGTTTGATTAAATTCTTACACTGGTGTTAGGGTTATTAAAACTAGTAGGACTTAAATTAGGGCTGGACCTAAATAAACTATAATATAAAGAAAAATGGGGAAGATCCGCTAGTGGGTGTCTTCTACA
>NCQV01151487.1:0-10141 GCA_002740545.1 Lophocereus schottii
ACACACACACACATACATATACAAGCCAAACAAGTGGGAACCAAAACAAATGATCAATATCATCAATCCCTCAAAAAACCAAAATACCAAAGCCACCTTGAACTCAATTATTCCCAAAACTACTCATTAGATACTTAAAGTGATGCTCCATAGACTTGGCATAAAGGTAGGAATATATGTTTGACCAGATGCCAATATGAAGGGATCACAACAAATACGAATATAAGCTCAAAGGGGCTAGCAAAGGGATTAAACATATAATACAAGGGTAGGCTATTTGGCTAAGTGGCTAAAATGGTCAAAAAAAGAAATACCTTTATCATATAATCAAATATGCACATACTAATGTGGTTTTGAATAAGAGTCAAGGCAAGTTCTAGAGATGCAACATGGAAGAGTACTCACACACATGAAAGAAGCATGAGACTAAATATAATGATTAGTCCAAATAAGGTTCAAAATCTCACGGAATATGTACCAAAGTCTCACTAAGTTCATAAGATGACTCCATGTACAAACATTAGTGCCAATGACTCTAAGGGATAAAATAATTCTCAATCAAGACAAGGGTCAAAACAAGAAATATTTACAAACCTTCACAAATTTTAGCACTAAAAGGAATTACACATTAAAAGTTACTCAAACTCATAAAAGCTAATGTGCCTAGCAAAAACATCATTGGAGGCTATCTCAAACCATCCCTACATGCAATCCTATATGCAAACCTAAACTGCAACTAAATGCAAAACACTAATGCAAACCAAAACAAAAATCTAAAACTATATGCTCTAACTAGTATACAAACTAAAAACCAAAATAAAATTTATAAAAACTATCCTTCCCCTATGCTTAAATAAAGCATTATTATTTAAAGTAAAGAAACTTAGAGAAGGGAAATGGAAAACAAAAGAGAACAATCTCACTCGTTTAGGTGCTGAATGCAACTAAGCTATGGGGCATCGTAAGATGGGCTAAATGGAGTATCAGCTACTCCATCACATCTTCAAGACTCAACCCTTTACATCAGACATCATCAAGGCACGCAAAAGCTTATCAAACTCCTGGGACCATAATTCAGAAAATACAAGGTAAGAGACAATAACTAAAATCACACCAAACACAATAGGTATCCTCTTAACCTTATCAATGGCCTTAGAAAAATCATAGGAATGATTAAGGAATGTAGTCCACATGAGTTTCTTAGGTAGGTCCTCTAGGCATACACAATAAGGATCAATATATAGATTATACCCTCTAAAGTAACCTAAGCACACATAATCATCAACATTCCCACTAAGCATACAAAACATGCTATCCTCACAGCCCAAATCAATATTAGAATCAAGAATCATAGGATTTTCCATAGGCGAGTCAATGAAATACTTAGGGGAAGGAGAAGGTTCTGAACACATATGGGAAGCATGAGAATGATCAAGGGGGTTAGGGATAACACTATCATCAAAACCATGGTTAGGAGACTCCTACACAAGCACATCACACGACCCCTCCAAAGGAGTGTGAACTAGATCATGCACCTCGTCTAAAATATCTTCTGACCTAAAATATGCATCAGCAACAGCAAACCTAGTAACTACCCTAAAAGGCTCACATGCCTCAAGCCCCGTGCACTGAGAAAAAGGGAAAGATGAATCGTGTAAGGATAGGACAACATTAGTATTGTCCCAGGGAGACACAAAGTCAAACTAATCATAGCATGCATAATAAGGGTACAAATTAGTTTCTTGATCAGAAGAATTACACAAATCACACCAAAAAGGCGCATAACAAGATGTAGAATAGAATGCGCAAGGATGAGGAAATGAATATCTAGAAATACGACCAGCCTTTTCAAATTTAAATGAATCCCAAGCAATCCACTCAAGCAAATACCATGCATAATCAACATTTTTACTATAAAAATCCCAATACCTTAAAAGAGTTCGAGTTTTACTATTCATACCATCATCAATAATGTCTAAAATTTTTCATTTACCCACACAATAACCACATTGAGCAAGAAAGATATTTAAACACTTAAAATACCTTCAAAATAATTCATGCTCGAGTTGGAGAAAATGAAAAATTGCCATTGTTTTGTTTTTCAAATTTTATTTTATATGTTTTAATTTTCAATTTTTTTTGGGTTTTTTTCAAAGAAAAACAAAACGCTTAGTCAAACCTATTAGGAAAAACTCAATATTCAATGCTAGTCACCGGCAACAGCACTAAAAACTTGATAGGCCCGCAAGTGCACGGAGGCGTTGTAGTACATCAAGGTCGATCCCATAGAAACTAGGTGAAACTACTGGGTTGTATTCCCTCAAGGTATGCTAGGCGAATCCAAATTTGAGAATGAAGTTTAACTAATCTACTTTTTAATCTAACGGATAAATAATAATTGAAATTAAGCAAAATAAGTAATCACCTGATCCACATATCAATCAAGCACTCCTTCCTTCATTGGTTGTTTTAAAACCGATGATCGAAGTATCACAGTCCTCTTCAAGGTGAAGTGAAATACCTTAATCTAACCGATTACCGTTTCTCAAAGGCTCTCCATTAGTTTAGGTTCATTAAGCATGCGATTATCAAGTATGTGGTTTCTTAATCGGTAATTCTCTCTCTAGACATCACTTAATCAAGTCAAATCCTAAGATTCCAATATTTGAGATTTCACCTTGTAGTCCTTCATCCAAATACCTACAATATGCAAGAAAGTGATCAAGTTTCTCACAAAACAATAAACTTTTAAAATTCGATAAAAAATCCAATAATTCCAAAAGCACCAAATGATATCAACACAAGATCAAGAAACTAACAAATACTTGCATAAATACAAAATCAAAAAGCAAAGATAATCAAAATTACAAAACATAAATCTAAATTTAGAGAAGAGAAGAGAAGAGAAGAGAAGAGAGAAAAAATGCTCAGCCAAGATCGCACTTGAACCGTCATGCAAACCCATGATAGAATCCTTGCAAAATCTTCACTTCAGCTCTGTATCTGTCTCTCTAATGTAATCCAATTCTAATCTAGAAGAAACTTGAAGAGAGGAAATCAAATGATGGGATGTGTGGAAATGAGGATGGGTGGCACCCACCCTTTTTATAGGAAAATTCCTGGAAGCCGAAAAGTCACGCATAATAATGGAATTGAAACTGCCAAGATGTTGAAAATTTGCGAGAAAATAAAAAGCCTCATGGGAAATGAAGGCACCACGGACCGTGGCCAACAGCATAGACAGACCGTGGTCAGCTTTGGCTTGATATTGTTCTATTCTTCTCTCTTCCACGGTATAACAACTAAAGGGTGTCCAAATACACTCATTTAGGATCAAATATGGGGTAAAATGATCCAAAAACTTGCAAAACATATAAAAGAACCATATCAAAGCATAAAATGGAAAAAAGAGTATAAATTATAACATAAAGTACATAATTTTCCCTAAAAATGCAGCAAAAATGACCCTAAATTAGTATACGCTTTAAGCACTTATCATAGTCTTTAGCAAACTTATATTCACCATGAACAATAACAACGCCATCCATAATTTTAGAAGACATGCTTAGCAAAGCTCTTCTTCTTGGAAAGTGATTTCAAATACTAGCAAATGTGTGGCCCTAACTGCACTTTAATAATGTGTTATTTTTAAAATTTTTCATGTGGATCCATTTAACCCATTGATTATCTATTTTATAACAAAGTGTCAAATATATTTAGCTGCCAAAACCTTATTCCATGCACTGACATTTTTAATGCCTACCCTGCCTTCTTTCTTGACACACAAACATCATTCCATTCCACAAGGGGGATCTCCTTCCTAGGTCTCTTAAGTTCCACATAAGTTCTATAAAATGTTTATATTAGGATTCAAAACCAAACAGATATAGCTGGGGGATAGTTAAAATACCCCATGTTGTTATTATACATCCCAATTAAGTTCGATCACTCTAAAAGGGGCTAATAGGGTGATAAATTTTGTTTGAGTTTTGTTGTCCTAGCACTTAGCATTTTTTCCAAATTTAAAGCTTAAGAAAACAATGTGAAGGGACAAAACAACCGACGTGTTCACAAAGTTCACCTTATCTGAATTTGCGCTACTATGTGCCTAATGGTCCCTTTCCAAGAGTTTAGACTTGTTGTATTAATACACTAAGTATCACGCACATTACAAGGATTGTTCTGTTAATTCTTTGACAATACCACTCAAAGTGTACTTGCTTCTTTGTGGCCCTAAGAACTCACAAATTGTGTTTCATTCACACAAGAACATTACACCTAAATCTTTGGGTTATGAAGTAGATCACACAATTAACTACAAAACTATAAGAGTATGTCTTGATATTCAATAATAGCTCATGCCATTGATATCCCAATGTGACCATTGTCACAAATCAACGAGCCACTATACAAAGCTTCTTAATCTTCAATTTATTGTGCACTGAACAATGTAGTTTCTTTCCAAACCTGACTTCTCATTTGAACAACTTACTAAACTTGAAGCCCTTTGCCTTAAAAGCAATATATTACTTGACTCTAGATCTTTCGCTTTGAGAATATGTGGGTTTCGGATCCGTTATATGTGGATACAATACGGAAAGCATGGTTGTTTAACACATAGGAAGATGAAGTATGCGATCTAGTGACTAAAATTAATGCTTGTTCAAAGGAATTGGCTTGGTGGAATAAGGTTACGCTTGGGAACGTGTGTGTTGAGATAAAAAAATTAGAGCAGAGGTTGAGACTAGTGAGGGACCCTCTCAAAAGGAAGAATATTTTGGGAGCTATAAGCCAATGGAGAAAGAAGGAGGCGCTTCGGTGGCAAAGAGCGCGCTCTGACTACCTCAAGTACGGTAATGCAAATATCCGATGGTTCCACTTAAGAGCTTGTATGAGACGAGCTAGGAATCACATTAACAGCTTACGGAATGAGGACAATCAACTCTGCACTGGACATGAGGAGATAGAGAAGATTGTGTGTGACTACTTTGCATCCCTATTTTCAACCCAAGGCAACCTGGAGATGTCAGAGGTGCTTTGATGCGTGGAAGCCAAGGTAACATCGGCTATGAATGATATGCTATGTAGACCCGACACAGTTGAAGAGGTGGAGGGGGCTCTTAAATGAATGCATCCCCATAAGGCTCCGGGACCGGATGATATGAATCCGTTTTTCTATCAACAATACTAGGATATCATTAGAGCTGGCGTGTCTCAGGCAGCTCTGGCTATTCTTAATGGTCATGCCATTCGACCTAGGCTAAATCGTACCTTTGTCGCTCCCATTCCGAAGACACATAAACCAAATTCCATTTCTGACTTCAGGCCGATCAGTCTTTGCAATGTTGCCCATAAATTAATGATGAAGGTAATATCCAATCACCTCAAAGGATTTTTTTCGTTAATTATTTTGGACACCCACCACACCAGGGAGACTAATCACAGACAATATTTTGATTGCTTTTGAAATCTTTCATGCGATGAATGGTGATACTAGTGCCAAAGGAGCTATGCCCGCCCTGAAATTAGACATAGCCAAGGGGTGGAGTGGTCGTCCTTATCTACTGTGA
This sequence comes from Lophocereus schottii, assembly GCA_002740545.1. NCBI lineage: Eukaryota > Viridiplantae > Streptophyta > Magnoliopsida > Caryophyllales > Cactaceae > Lophocereus > Lophocereus schottii. Next base: position 5,571 of record NCQV01151487.1, read on the forward strand.
TGACCAAGCTCAGATTCTGGTCTCAGTGGATTGAACTGATAATGCAGTGTGTCAAGTTGGCATCCTTCTCATTCCTCATTAACGGGGTGCCAGCAGGACATATTATTCCAAGTCGCAGGTTGAGACAAGGAGATCCGATTTCATCATACTTGTTTCTTTTCATGGTGGAGGGGTTATCGGGCTTGTTGAACCGTTATGTGCAAAGGAGTGTTTTGGGGGGTTATAGAATCTATACATCAGTGCCTGTGGTGTCACACTTGTTGTTTACAGACAATATGACGATATTTTGTGGAGCGAAAGAAATCCCGGCAAGTGCTATTCAAGACCTTTTGGGTAAATATGAACAAGCCTCAAGCCAGCATATTGATCTCTCAAAGTCAAGCATGTCCTTTAGCAAAGGAGTCCACCCAAAGAGGAGAGCTCGGATCTCACATATTCTTGACATTCGGGAAGTTCTGTCCCATGACAAATATTTGAGGTTGCCTACTTTTGTCGGGAGATCCAGGAAGAAACCTTTTATCTTTATTGTTGACCATATCAAGAAGCGAATGGCTAGTTGGACGGAAAAGTTGGTGTCTTGGGCGGGTCGGAAACTGCTGATCAAAGTGGTAGCGCAAGCCATTAACGACCTATACTCTCAGTGTTTTTAAACTCTTAAAGGAGTTATGCAATTCAATCCAATTGTCTATCTTGCAATTTTGGTGGGGTCATAAAAATGGTGGACATAAGAGTCATTGGATGAAACATCTGGCATTGTGTAAGCACAAGGAGGATGAAGGATTGGGGTTCCAGGATATCGAGGCTTTTAATGAAGCCTTCTTGCCAAAACAGGTATGGAGATTAATGAAGATGGAGGATTCCTTAGTCACAAAGCTACTAAAGGCAAAATATTTTCCCAATAGTACTATTCTTGATGCGAGGCTGGGAACAAGACCAAGCTTTACATGGAGGAGTCTGTGGGGGGCTAGAGATGTCATTAGCCGAGGATTGAGATGGATTATTGGGAATGGGAGTAGAGTCGGCATCTAGCGTGATAGAAGGATTCCTCACCCATGTACGTTCAAAATTATTACGCCTAAGTCCCCACAAGTCCAAGTCTCGAAGGTAAGTGAATTGATTGATTATGCTTCGGGCAACTAGCGCAATGAGCTTGTCAAGGAACTATTTTTGCCATTTGATGCTGAATTGATTTTGACCATACCTCTTTATTATTCATGGCTCGAGGACAAGCTGGTTTGGCACTTTACAACGTCAGGGGAGTTCTCGGTGAGATTGGCTTACCATATGCTACTAGAACAGCTTGATTCCGGGGCTCGCACATCCACTAATACATTGCGGTGTGCATAGAAATCACTATGGGCACTGGACGTGCCACCAAGAATTTGTCTTTTCGGATGGAGATTATGTTCAGGAATTCTTCCAATCCCGTTGAACATTGTTCATAGGGTTCTGATAGTGGATACAAAATGTGTTATTTGTGGGGCTTGCGAGGAATCGGATGTCCATGCTCTACTAGAATGTCTCCTTGTGATAGCCATTTGGGAAGGTAGTGGAATTGATCATCGATTCTGGACTTTATGAGTTTGTGTCATGGTGGACTGCATTTTACGGGCCTTGAAGGAAATGAATTACGATGAGTTTGTGGAGCTTTTAGCCATATTATGGGAGTGTTCGAACGCAAGAAATTGGGTAGTTTTTAAGAAGTCTGATAGAAGACCACAAATTTTAGGAGAACGGGTCATCTTGTTTATGCGTAGCTACAGGGCAAGTCATGCTCAAGAAACTGAGAAGCAGCCGAGTTTGCCTGTTCTATGGCAGCCACCGGAGGCGCGTGTTTTCAAGCTAAACTTTGATGGGGGCTAGAATAGCAGAACAAGGGCGAGGCTGGGGCTTTGTGGCTCGTTTGTGTGATGGGGATATCCTTCTGGCTGGAGTGGATCAAGGAGAAGGCTTTGCAGAGGCTGAGGTTGGAGACGCCCGAGCATGTCTCTTTGGGCTTAGGAGTGCATAGGATGCTGGCATTCAGAGGCTGGTGGTGGAAGGTGATTGTCTCCAACTTATGCAAAATTTCAAGCTCAGGAAGATCCTAGATAATAGTGTTGGTTTTTTTGTTAGTGATATTTTAAATATAAGCACTTCTTTCTGTTGTATTTCTTGATCATTTGTCAAAATGGGGGTAATCGTGTCGCCCATGATCTTGCCCATTGGCTTCCTTTTAGTCATGGGAAGAGGATATGGGTAGATGATGTCCCGAATAGTATTGTTAACCAAGCGTTGGATGACATGTATACTGTTATTGACTCTAAATTAATGGAAGAACCCCTTTTTTCGATCAAATATATATATATATATATATTACTTGATTCTTCGAAGATAGTCACTTGGTATAGCCATTGTAAATTTTCTATATACTTCGTTGTCAACTATAATGACTTTGGAGACTTGGCAAACGAGATCAAATATGATGGATATTTCTTGAGTTACGTTGCATACTACATTAGAAAATAATCAAGAAATCGATCAAGCTATTAGCTAGCTCAATAATATCATAGGTCAATCATAATTTTTGCTAAAGATAGAACTTATAAATAAGCTTAGAAATATAATTCAAATGGCAGAATATACTTTCAAAATAATATACCAATGAACACAAATAAAATATATATAAACACTCAATCGAATTGATCAATATAATGTTTCCATATATTTCCACGACTAAAAAAAAGAAGGAAAGTATTTTTAAGAAAATTTTATAAATATCAATCAAGTGATCACCTTAATTTCTACACACTTCGCATTTCTACCATATATAGGCAAGGATATTTTAGTTTAGTATCATATGACCAAATAAGGAAAGAGTACAAACACGTTGGTCAACAGTGACTTACATGCAAGGAACATTGAGACACATTCAATGTTCAAGGCATATTGAGTTTCCGCGCAATGTTTAATTATGCATATTAGATCAACATTTTCTAAAGAATATAAGCATCATGCACTATAAATTCAGTAGGCAATTCTAAGTGTATGTCAAAGTCGAATGACTTTCAGTTAGGAGGCTATGGTGAGTTTTACTCAGAGTTCAGTGTTATTCACATAAACAAGTATTGAGTCATTTTTTATTTTCGCATATTAAGCAAGTACATAACCTTATTGAGTAATCTAATAGCACTTAAACATCATTACAATAGATCACTTAAGGGTTTTTTGGAATCTGCACTTTGGAGGCAGTCGAAACCAAAAATCTAATCTTAAGACATAGGCCTAACACTCTGAATTTTGAGATTATTTATTTTAAGTAGTACATTGATCATTTTATATTGTATTTTTTAAGTAATTTGAATCTTAAAATGAATCTAGGCAATTTAAATTTCTTATGTTTTTGCTATTTTAGAGGCAATATAATCTAGAATTGCTTGAAAAATACAATCTAAAATGGCTTTGTATGACTAGAAATAAATCTCTTCAAAGTTCGGAGCACTAAGATCTATTTTTTAAGATCGAATTATTGATTTACACTACTTCGAAAGTTGTAATTATGATATTCCTTATATCCATCATAATCATGTTAGAACTATATAAACAAAGTGCTAGTCAACCTTAGTGACCAAAAAACCTTTTTTGAAAACTTTTGAAAACTTTACCAACTAAACTACTTGACATTCACAATGACCAATGAAAATATGACTAAAATAAACCATCTTACATACCGCAACTTGCAATTGGTTAGTCGTATCAAGATCAATGTCATAAGTATTCAATGCATCTAACCATCAGTCATCTTAATTAGTCTATACAGTTGCTTGCCAAGTTTAAATTAAAGCACGACAATTTTAGATCTTTTTAATATAGCGTTAAATGCTACAATTTGCATCCATTTTTTAGAATTACTTTTTTCTTACAATTTTTGTTTAAATGAATAACTATTTTGTTACATACTTTTTTTTATTAAAAAAAGATTAATGTCAACAGTTAATACAAATAGCTCATACAAATAGCTAATTATTAGTCACACAAACAGTTAAAATTTTGTCAAGAGTACGTAATAGTTTTTAACTTAACTTCATTTTTATTTTATCAGAAAGCTAATGGAAAAGTAGTTTATTAAACATCCAAATCAAGTATTTAATTAGATCAAGTTACTAATTGAGCTAGGTTCAATAATATAGTTTTTAGTAAAAATCTTTCCAAAAAGCTTATATCCAAAAACCACATATATTTGCAAGCAAGTTCAGAATTTTATTTGTGTCTCTCTAAAAACAACATTATTCCAATTTCTCATTCCAACCTTAGATTGAGGGGTTTTTTTCTCTCCGTCTCCAACTATAATTATTCATTTTAGTGGCAATTTGAGAATTTCGTTTGTATTTCATCGCACAAGTTCAAGTGGCTAGTTATCGTTCAGGAGCCATCACATCACATGAGTTTTAAGAACAAAAATCCTATTACAAGTTGGTTCAGGTAATTTGGCCATTGTTTCTATTAAAATCTTCAATTCATGTCTACCAAATAAAAAAAATTTATGGTAAAAGCAGATGGTCTCTTATCAAGAAACAATAGTACAACTCTAA
>NCQV01151490.1:8234-20193 GCA_002740545.1 Lophocereus schottii
GGGATTTCACAGTTAAGATTGCAATCGAAAGCAATGGAGATGGCAATTGTGTGTTTAAGAGTCTCTGTATATGTCTCAGTCCTTCGAAGAGAGGATTATTAGAGGGGTGTAGAAGAGTATTGAGCATTGATGGATGTTTCTTAAAAGAGCCATGAAATGGACAAGTTTTGGATGCCGTAGGTCGAGATGGGAACAACCAAATGTACCCCGTTGCATTGGTTGTAGCACAAGGAGAGGACATGGAAACTTGGCTTTGGTTCGTGCAATTCCTGACAGATGACTTAAAAATAGAAGATGGACATGGATGGACCATTATTTCACACCAACAAAAGGTATATGTATTTATGTTTAAAGTTATATTTATTTTTTTATTTTTTAAATATTATAGTAAAAGAGAAAAAAATTAATGCTTTTCTTGCCTAGTACTACCTCTAGATTACAGCAAACTTCTTTGATCCTTTTCATATATTTTTTTGGGGGGGTATATGAATTTAATCATTTACTTTCTGAATTTTTTTTTGGGTAATTCATTTTCTGTTTTGCACTAAACTTAGTGACTTAAGGTTGCTAATGTAATGTCTTGTGCTTGACTATATCTCGCGATTTGTAGGTACACCTAATTTGTTTGATTATATAAATACAAGTATATTATACTTATATGAAAAGTTCATAGTAGCACTAATGTGATTTTTTGGTATGTTAAGGGGCTTCTCAGTGCTATTTCAAAATTGTTGCCAAAGGCTGAACATCGATTATGTGCAAGGCATGTATATGCTAATATAAGGAAGAACTGGAAGAGTTTGCAATATAGGGATATATTTTGGAGAATTACGAAGTCTTCTAATGCAGTTGATTATAATAAGCATATCAAGGAGATGCAAAAGCTAGATGTTAGTGCATGGGAATTCTTGGAAAAAAAAAAGCAAACATTTATGCCCAAACAGACTAGCTTCTTCCAGAAAGCAAATGACTGACCATTTACACCAAAATATATGTCCTATGATCTCAAAGAAGTTAGAGACGGCTAAAGATTTATGTAAGTGGTGGCATGCAGGTAGAGCTGGAAGTGGTATGTATAGTGTTATACATGGAAGTGAAGGTTTTGTAGTCGACACATCGGCTAAGGCATGTACTTGGAATGCTTACGAGTTAAGTGGTATCCCATGTCATCATGCTTTAATGGTAATGAGGGAGGAGAACATGAATCTGTCTTAATTTGTTCACAAATGTTATAGCACTTCAATGCATAAGAAGACACATGCACATACTTTGAACCCTGTAAATGGACCAACTTGTGGCATCCATGTGAAGATGAGCCAATAGTTGCCCCCAATTTCAAAAAGAAAAAGAAATACAATTACCAATTTAAAAGGAGGCCCGAAGAAGGGGAAAGAAAATCACGAGGCCAATATGGAGCTATGCCAAGATCATGTGGTACTGTTAAGTGTTCAATATGCAAAGGATACAGTCATAACAAGAAGACGTGTAGACAAAGGGTGATATTATAATACAATCTTTCTACTTGTGTCATCATTTTTATAGACAAGTATTGACCTATATTTTCTATTCAAAATGTAGCCATCAATTTAAAACTCATGCTTGTGAACCATTTAGTGCTGTTACGCATGCATCTGTTGTTGCTGCATCTGCTACTACCATTGTTGTCTCTGTTAATGCTATCTCTGCTACGACTAANNNNGTACCTATAGCTGCTGCATCAACTACTATTGCATATGTTTTTGCCATGTCTACTATTGCTGCTGAAATTACCTCTGAACGTGTTCAATATCCTGCTAGAATTGCATATGAAAATGCTAAACTGGAACCTTTTTGGGATACTAGTATTGCTGAAGCTGCCCTGCACCTAGCTTTCTCATTGAATCAATAAACCATGGTCATCCTTTCTCTGATTGTCCATGAAAAGGCAAGCTTCCAATAAGGAGATATCCTTGGAAATAAATTTCTTCCTAAAACACTATCACATTCGCACATTAGATAATTGAGCTGGTTAAATGATCTTCGAAAATAATTTTTGGATTTAATTGGTTATTGGTCTTATTAGCAAGCCAGACATTTGTTGCCATTTTTGGAATTATAATGTTCTTGCCAATACGTTGTTGGTGAATATAGTGCCAACTATTGGTACTAGTTTTCAATATAGAACACATGCTATCCATTTTGAATTTGTTTCATTATGATGTATGCATCATGATCAAAATTCCTAGTTGAAAGAGTTACGACTTTCGGTGGGCTGCTAGGAATAGTTGATTTGAATGTGCAAATCCTTGAGTATGAAGATGCTTTGTACTTTGTTTAGGAATGGAACACATGAGTCATAACTATCTTTCTGGGCTCCTATCCTATTTGTTTTATCATATTGTCCCAGTGATCTAGTTTCTGAGTGGGCCTGTGCTAGATAGCCTCTCCTTGCTGATGACCTGTGCTGTGTGAAAGGGTTTTGAATTGTCATTCCCTGTCATTGTTTAATTTCGGGTCTATTGGGGGTGGGGCAGTCTTATGATAAGATAGGCAAAACGGGGAACACTTGGAATCACTGAGCTGATGCTGAAAGTTTGTCCATGTGAAATTTAAGATTTATACAGATTATAGATGCCATACAATTTCCACAATACCTTTGGATAAAGGTCTACAATCAATGGAGGAGGGATGGTATATATGCAGCCTTTATCGCCCCATCAATTCTTCCATTCAACACCATAATCGAACAGATTCAATGTCAAACCAAAGTTTCATAGCATAAAGAAAGCAAACATATTATATACATCATATCCAAATACTATTGATTGGTTAGAATTCCGCTATTCAATTGCATTTAGGAAATGGATAGCTGTTACATTGATATCCAAGCATTTCCTCCCTAAATACATATATTACAAATATAATTACAAAATATATTGATATCTGGATTATAAATACAGTCATTGATTGTAGTACATAATCGATATCCTAAAATAAGTAGCATGATTTATATGCTTAAGGGTTAGGCTTCGATCCACTATAAAAAAAGGTCATGCTTCTACTTTTATTTAACCATACATGACTAAGTATATCGAGAAAATAAGGCAAAATGAGCGCTTGGAATTATCCTAACATAAAATAAGTAATGCAAAATATAACTACTCTTATAAGAATGGTATAAACTAACTAAGGTATATCATCCATATTAAGCGTGGAGACTTGTATCGCATGAATAGGGAATAGTTAGCACGTATATTAAGTGTGGTAGCCATTTTTTTTATTTTTTGAAATGTATTTTAAGGTAAATCACCAAATTAAATGATAATTTGATTTAAAAAAAAGGAGAGTTTAGTCGATCTCCGTGGTGAATACCAATATTATGGGAAGCAACGCCCATCTCGATGAACAAAACCAGACCCGTAAGCCCAGATTTCTGTGCTTGCATCGGTTTCGAGCTAGCGCCCAGATTCTGACGAAGCAAATTCATAAATGGCCTCACTTTGTATGCCGAAAGTTAGATCTTGTCTTCATCAACACCCTTTTTCCCACCCAGGGCAAGTCCGAAGCTGAAGGCCTCTCCGATCCTTCCTAGTACGAGTGGTTTCAATTCAATAAAGTCAATCTCTCTCTTTATATCTCCGTGCATCTTTTCTAATGTTGATTTCTAGGTTTTAACCAATTTGGGGGTCGTCACCTTCAGGAGTTCACTGAGTACACCAATTTTGAAAAATGCTTGAGTTACATTGAAGAGTGTATGATTAAGCACGGACCCATTGATGGCCCTGACATTCTAGTTCACCCCTTCATCTCTGTTTACAAAACCCTAGCGTTGCTGCTCCTCGATGCTCGTCCCAGTCTCGCGCTGTTGCTGCTCGGCGTCCATACTGCTCGGCAGCGAGGGTTACAATGGTGCTGCTGCTTGACGTTCGTTCTACTTGGTCCCTTTATCCCATGCACTCCTCTGCTCTTCGTCCCCTCTAGTTCTGGCAGTTCCCACCTGATCCCGACGTATCGTGGCTGCTGGTGGTGAGGATTCCAGTAGGTTCAACTTGGGTAACTAGCCTCTTTCTCGCACTCTCAGAGCTGTGTGGCTTGAACTTTGGAAAAATTATATACGATTAATTTGTGTGTAGCAACCATACTTCTTAAACCTTATTTGTATGTTGTTATACATAATGGAGACAAAATGTTAAGATTGGATTCATATCTGTATATTCCATTATCCAATTTAACTTTATTGTTCAAAGCACCCGAAGGAAGAGCATGACAAAGTTGTAAAGTTTGAACTTCATGGCCAGTCTACTAAGTTAAAGCATGACAGTGTTGTCATTGCAACTATCACGAGCAGCACAAATACATCAAACCCCAGTGTTGCTAGTTTGGTTGCTAAGAAAGCTTATGAGTGTCTGCTGTTACAGTGTTAAGTTTGACCATAATGCTTCGTCTTATGAAGTGTTGTTAGGCGCTAATTTGTTGTATTTTACATGCCTCTTTCACCTAATTTTAGCTTATATAATGCTATAATCTTTAGGATTTTTACTTGTTAAAGGAGCAAAAAGGGAACAAAAGAAGAAGACAAAACAGCGGGAGACGGGGTCGGTTGACTCCGTGACAGCCGTCGCACCCCAGCCAGCAGCAGTCACCAGCTAGGGGGTGGCGACGGCCTATCATGGCCGACGACCACCATCGCCCTCCTCCTCCCGTGCACTATTTTCGTGGCCCTACTTGATTTCAATTTGAAAGCCTTGCTTTGGGACTTTTTGGGGATTCCGGGTCTCCTTCTGCGACTTTTTGGGAGTTTTTAGCCTAGGTTTAGCCAATAAAAACCCCATTTGGGGGAACTAGATTAGCGATAATAGGATTTGTTTTGGTTGTTTGGCTTCAAACTTCTAGATTTTCAAGTTCATTCAATCAACCTAAGTTTCCTCTTCCCATTCTCTCTCTATTTTTGAATGTTTTGTTCTTTTTTTGATTATGTTTGATTTGTTGCTTTGCTTGATATTATTTAGTTAAATGTCTAGTTTTTGTTGTTAATTCATGCTTATTAGTTTGTTAGATTTTGTCATTGGTTTAATTTCCTTGCTAGTTCATGTTTGTGTTCATGTTTTTGTGTTTAGTTGTAATTAGGTTTTATTGTGTTTTGTGATGATTAGTGATTAATTTTAGTTGGCTTAGATTGTGGTTAGCCTCTTGATAGCTAATTAGGCTAGGAGTAGGCCTAGCCACACCCAACTATAATTAGAACATAGAGTTTTCCCTCACCCCTGCCAAGTGTTCGATGAAGTGTTTGAGAGAGTTTCCATATATATTTTGGGGCGATTGACTTATGCCAAGAAGTGAGGTCACTTAGCTAATGTGGGAGAGAGGATAGCTGGGTTCGAGACATGAAAATAGTCCCGATCCCAACTAGGTTTGAGGGTTGCTAATTTTATAGTCTAATTGGACTAACCCCATGAAAATAAGTGGTTAGACTAATTAGTTTGGGTCATGACCCTTTAAAGAGGGCTTGGGTGGTCTTCAAAGGTGCAACTGACGATCTCTTGTTTTTAGTTGAGGATGGGTAGGTTAGGACTCATCTTGACTATTTAGTTCATCAATTGGTGAAGTCATAGTCTCAAGCCACCTCTTTTGCTTTTCTTAGTTTAGTTTACCATTGTTTTCATTTCCTTCCTTCTTGGCTTGATTGAGTCGATCCAGCAAATCCCGGTACTTGAAACCTAATTGCCGGTGGATGACACCCTGAGTACTCGATAATAAATCTTGCACTTGGGGTTATAAATTTAAAACTCAAATTCTTCCTATCAAGTTTTTGGCACCGTTGCCGGGAGTTGGTGTTTTTCAATATCAGCGTTTACTTGAACATTCGAGGCTAGGCCTTTAGAAAATCCAAAAAAAATTAAAAAATTAGAAATTTTTAAAAAAATTAAGATGGCTATTTTTCATTTACCTCAATTTGAGTATGAACCTTTTTGGTAATATTTGTCTAGATTTAATGATTACCGCACTCAATATGTGCATTTTACATATACAAAATGGAAAATATACAATATTGTGCTTGAGGGGATAACACATGAGACCTGAGCCATCCTTAAGTCCATGTGCTATGGTGGTTTGTGTTCTTTAGATGTTGATGATATCTGTGACTTAATTTGAGTCTTTGGCTTGCCATCAATGGCATCATGAGATTGCTAGTGAATATGTTGTGCGCCCTTCCCCCATTTCCTATGATTTCCACACCTATTCTCCACTTGTGTGCTCTTATTATCAATCTTTTGACCATGATGTGAATTCTTGTCCCTATTATGATATTTTCGATGCATGCTATGCTAGAGCTAATGCCATAGCAAGAGACAATGAATGAGCAACATGAGTATTTTGTTGGTAACATGAGGGAGTGTGGCCTATTGCATGAGGCCAACCCTAGTCCACCTTCCCCCTACACTTAAGGTTAGTCTCTATGATGATTATGAGTCTTCTCTTCCTTTAGAGCTTGATTTTATGGTTAATTCACCTTTGACCAGCCTAAAGAAAGTGATTGATCCTCTCTTGACATCTTTAGCATTTGCCGCTCCATCCTTGTCTAGCACACCTAGAGACACTAGTAAGGGTGTCTTATGCTTAGATTCTTCTCCCCTCGCTTTAGCTCAGTGCACAGGGTTAGAGATGGTTGAGTCTCTTAGGGGCAATGCTAGTTGTGTTGAGGATGATTTGCTTGATTAGTAGGGCAATATTGCATTGTTAGAGCCTTCTTTTGAGGGGTATTCTAGTGATGATATGAGGGTTGGTGCCGCTCCTACCTTTCAGCATATTGACCCCATTTGCACCAAGTCACTCGACTCAGCCCCCATTTCATCTGCCTTCCTTCCCATTACCCCCTCTCATTTGCATGCTCTTCATGTGTCCCTAGATGACCCTAAAGGGCATAATCTCTCGTTTGACCCTTATTGTGCATACCTAGATGACAGGCCTAGGAAAATTACATAGAGATCTTTGTTTGATTATTCGTTCGATTTTTCTATGGCGTTTGATAAGTGTAAGGGGACACGAGCTATCTTTGCTATGACTTTATTAGTGTTCTCTTATTCACACCATTTTGAGATGCATGCAAAGGCACATGATAAGCTTTTGAGAGCTTTGATGGCATCCGAGTTAACAACTCAGTCGTAAGTGATGCAGAGGAGTGGCTGATGCTCCCCGCGCCTCCACAGCACCATCCTATAGAGGCATAGTTTAAATGCAATCAGTACCCGATCTAATATAATCATTCTAGCTCTTCTCCCTTCTTTTTCTTTTTTTCTTCTTCTTTTTGTTTAGTTGTGGATATTAGGTTGCATTTAGTTGTGGATAATAGGATTGTGTTTTTATTGATGATCAACTTTGACGTGAAATTTGGGATGTTGATGAGTCAACTGATAGCTATGATCACCTTTTTTCTTTGTTTTCTTTTTATGTGTTTTGTTTTGTGTTTCTTGGGTGTGTGATTTTGTTTTCTTTGTTTTTATGTGTTTTTGTGGGATTAGTGACTCCTCGACTCCCAATGGGGACATTGTGAGATTTAGGTGTGGGGGTGGGAGTCATGTGCCCTTTTATGTAAATTTTTTATGAAAATTTTTCAATTTTTCAATTTTTGTATAGTTTTCTTGGCTTTAGGGGTCTTTTGTGCCGTTGTGATTGATTTTTGATCTTTGATAACTTAGTTACTAGCTTGTATATAGGTCAAATATGCATGATGGAATACTTGTCTATAATATGATCCCCGATCTCTCATAATAACCCCATTTCACATGTGCAGTTTTATGCCTACCTTGCATACTTAATCATTGACTTTTGCTATTAGTCGTTGAAATTTGTGTTTGTGGGCATTCTATTTGGTTAATTGACTTCTATTTTTGGCTTCATTATGAAAAAAAAAATTCACGAGACCTCACTCGTTCACTTGGGGAGCCAAGGGGTTTAAAGGGCTTGTTGCATATGCTAAATACAACCGTGATTTTTATGACAGTAAGTTAGGCTCTTATGTTAGTTTTTCCTTTGTTTTGCTTGAGGACGAGCAAATGATAGGTGTGGGTATATTTATTAGGTGCTAATTTGACGTATTTTACATGCCTCTTTCACCTAATTTTACCTCATATCATGATATAATATTTAGGATTCTTACTTGTTTTATTTATTGTTTTAGGTAATAAGTTCAACCGAGCAACTACCATAAAAAGGCACAAAGCGGGAATAAAAGAAGAAGACAAAGCAATAGGCAACGGGGACCGGTTGACTACGTGACAAACGTCGCGCCCCACCCAGCAACAGTCGCCAACCAGCAGGTGGCGACAGCCATGACCCTTGTCGTGGTTAGCGACGGTCTTCGTCCGTCTCCTCTGTGCACAGTTTCTGTCGCCCAGCCTGATTCTGTTCAAAAGCCTTGCTTCGGTAGTTTTGGGGGGTCCTTAGGTCTCCTTCCACGTCTTTTTGGGAGTTCTTAGCTTAGGTTTACCTAATAAAAACCCTGTTTTGGGGAACTAGATTAGTGAGATTAGGATTTGTTTTGGTTGTTTGGATTCAAACTTGTGCATTCTTAACTTCATTCAATCAACCTGAGTTTCTTCTCTCTGTTTTTGTATGTTTTATTCTTATTTTGATTATGTTTGATTTATTGTTTTGGTTGATATTGTTTAGTTAAATGTTTAGTTTTTGTTGTTAATTCATGCTTATTAGTTTGTTAGATTTTGTTATTGGTTTAATTTCCTATTGTTTATATTCATTTGTGTGTGTTTAGTTGTATTTAGGTTTAATTGTGTTTTGTGATGACTAGTGATTAATTTTGGTTGGCTTGGATTGTGATTAGCCTCTTAATGGCTAATTACGTTAGGATTACGTCTAACCACACCTAACTTATACTTAGAACGTAGAGTTTTCCCTCAGGCCTACCAAGTGTTCGATGAAATGCTTGAGAGAGTTTTCATCCATATTTTAGGCGATTGAGTTATACCAAGAGGTGAGGTCAATTAGCTAGTGTAGGAGAGGGGATAGCCGGGTTCCAGACGTGAAAATAGTCCTGATCCTAGCTAGGTCCGACGATTGCCAATTTTGTGATCTAATTAGGCTAACTCTCATGAAAATAGGTGGTTAAACTAATTAGACCAGCTCATAACCCTTGAGTGGAGGCTTGGGTGATCTTCGAAGGTACAATCGACCATCTCTTGTTTTTAGTTCGGGTCGGGTAGGTTAGGACTCTTCTTCACTATTTAGTTCATCAATTAGTCAAATCATAGTCTCAAGCGACCTCTTTTGCTTTTATTAGTTTAGTTTAGCTTTGTTTCTATTTCCTTCCTTCTTAGCCTAGATTGAGCCGCTCTAGCTAATCTTTGTACTTGAAACCTAGCTCGTAGTTGACGACACCCCAAGTACTCGACGATAAATCTTGTGCTTGGGGTTATAAATAAAACTCAAATTCTTCCTATCAAGTGTTTTACAGTATTGATCTCTTCTGTTAGCATAATGTTATTTTCCATTGAGTTTTGAACATAATTTATTCAAGTGTTTTGCTAAATTGCCATTAATGAGGCTTTTAAATTTCCCTCATCGATTTTTATATTCACATTTCATGCTAACATGGGAAGTTCCTAAGTTCCCTCAGTGGCATTTTTCCTTTGGATTTTGCCAAGTGCAGAATTATGGAGGATTGGGAATGTGCTTTGTGTGCAACTCTTTGGTGATAGACATGCTAGAATTTGTTCATGGTGTGCAATTTGTTTGTTAAATTATTATAGTGATGTAAGTGGATCAGCGGCAAGGACAAGAGTTACACTAGGAGTTCTACTAGGGCAAGTGGAAGTGGAGATATTCTATACTTTCTGTTGTAGTTTGTTCTGGTTTCATATTTTATATCTGTGTCTGACAATATGTTCATGTTCTTACTGTTCTTGTTGCAAATTCTCTCCAGAAATGAGTTCTCATTATTGGTGTTTCTCTGTATTTGTTTGTAAACTACATTGTAGTTGTCAATGATATGAAGTTCTTCAAAATTTTCAGGGCAAGAGCATACTCTAGTGATATCAAACCATAAAAGTGACATTGACTGGCTTGTGGGATGGGTGCTTGCTTAGGCAAGTGATTTCTAATGCCACCTTTAGATTCATACAATGCATAGAGGGACTTAATATCACACATGAAATGCTACTATTTTTGTTCTTTACTTGTATCTCCATGTAATCTAGGAGGCATGGGCATTTAAATTATTGGTTCATTAGCTAATCTAGTGTGATTATGGCAGCGAGCAGGTTGCCTTGGTAGCACATTAGCTGTTATGAAGAAATCATCAAAGGTACTTCTAGTGAGCACTCAGCCAAATACACTCCTTTCTCAGATATGCTTGATTATGTTAGTCTTTTTTCTAATGTCGATGAACATGTAAGATCTCTAATTCTTTTGCTGTCTTTAATTTGAAGATTCATTTAAAGCCTCAAGATTTAATCTTCTTTTTTCTTGTGTTTCAATGCTAGGATAAAATACTTTCTAGGGCTACATTTCTCAAATCATAAACCTAGTTTGCTTATCCATTGTCGTATAATCTTCTCACAAGTCAATTGTGATGTGAATTCTATCGGTGCTGATTATTGTCCATTTTCTACTTTTGCAGCTGAACACATTGATGTTGCACTTCCCTGAAAAAATTTTACCATGGCTGAGAGGTTGAATGTATGCTAATTCTGGTGAAATTGAAGTTGCATATTCTGTTGGTTGTCTAATTACCCCGTAGCAAGTGCCTCTGAACAGGCTATATGCTACAATGCCAGTATCCATCTTATCCTCCCAAAGGAACCCTGTAAAAAAAGAGAAAAAGGAGAAAGGGGCAATAACCTGAATTGTATATCCCTTATAAAATTGATGAATGGTGATTGTGACCTTCTATAAGATAGAATCTCTGTACCCCTTTTTGATAGCGAGGAGTTTTGAATATCTTTATTTATTTAGATATTTTTCCTTCAATCGAGTTGCTGTAAAGTTATCCCATAACTCTATTTATGTTGTGACTAATTGAGTGTCTGTTGCCATTTCTTCATGCCTTCCTAATTGTTTCTGCGATTCTACCAATCCTGGTTCATTTTTTATAAGAGCTTAGTAGTCAGTTCATTGCTTGAGCATATTTAGAAACTATAATCCTAATGTATATAGCTAATAGGTTGGTCAATGTGGTTTTCTGAGTATCTTTTTCATGAGAGAAGCTAGGCGAAGAATGAAACCATTTGGAGGTATCTATGCATCAAATGATTTGAACTACCATGCATGCATGAAATCCTTATCTATTGGACAAGTGGAGTACTTGCCTTACTTTTCGAAGGTTATGGCTTTGAGCAATAGTAATTGTTGGGGTTAGTTACCCTTCCCCTCTTGCTGTTTCTTTTCTATTAGTTGTCTCGACATGCCACTGTTCAAGTGCAATAACATTAGATGAACAATTTTCTTGCCAGTTCTCTACTTTATGGCTTTGGTTCTTTTAGGTTGCCTCTAACGAACTCTTCAATGCGAGCTCAGGTGGCATCATGAGCATCAACACAACATCAATGGTCCTATTTGTTGTTGTTGTTGCTTCATGCTTTCTTGTTGTCCTTAAATGTCATCCTGGTTAATTGAGTTGTTGGTGGTTCGTTTTTGCATTGGTGGTGTAGAGGTGAGAGTTATAATTTTTCAAATCAATTTTGGAAGGAGCATGTGTTCTACAAGTCCCATGTTTATTTTAGCATGAAAAAGTAAAAACATTTGTAATGAATGAATTTGGGATAGATTCATTGGTAATTTATGAAAGTGAGGCAAAGTTTTCTGCATCACACCAAATGCAGCTATCTTTGTTGATGAAAATTGTATACTTCCCTGTTGCATTGTGGCTGGCATTACGAAACTATCATGTCTAGTACAAAGATCATGTTAAGCTATCCTCCGTTCTTGTTTTGTGTGATGTTACTTGAGAGGCTGCAAAATGTGAACA
>NCQV01151490.1:26450-53411 GCA_002740545.1 Lophocereus schottii
AAAAAGGATGTATCAATCACTAACTATTCAATAAAACATGTTCCAATGAAGCATTTATGTTAGGGAACTTACATGATTTCATTAGGGGACCAAAAGATGGCATAGTTGTGGAAATCTTGGGTAGGATCAAACCAAAGGTGAAATTTCATCTCTCTTCCTATGATTATTCCATCCCCACTTCCTCTAATATAAACATTTGTTTGCAGTGTATAGGGTTCTCCTGGTACTGTTCCTAGGAATTCAATGTCTACTTCATCATGATGTCCTGGGAAATCTTCATTATTTGAAAGCTGCCCAAGAAGAAAATAAAATAGCACTTCATAATCAGTAACAAAGATATAATGGAGATTGCCAAAAAAATCAAATAAGAATTAATAATGGAGCAGGTGATTAATACAAGTTATTAGGCAGTTTTGGGTCTTTTTACTTTTCTAAATCCTACCACCTATTTTTGTCATTCCCTTTCACAAAAAAAAAGTTTTCTTCGTTCAAATTGCACCATGCCAACGGATCTATAATCTGTAGTCCATAATATAAGTGTTGGGTGATCAGTGCCTTAACAAAATTTTATGAAAAATATATATTTAATTTTAGCAAATAAATCATATGAAGGGGCAGTGTCTCTTACATAGATGGAGGTAATCACGCCTGCAGTATAACCTGGTTGGAGCTTAATAGCTGCACCAAAGTAGCCAGATCGATATCGCTGCAATGACTTAAACCCACTTCCTACAAATTACAACAAGAAGGACCAAAAACGTCATCTGTTAAAAGCAAAAATGAAATAAAATTAAAAATGCAGTAATTCTTAAATTCATGAAATAATTCTCCAATGTAGAAAAGAAAGGGGAAAAAGCTCGGTGCTTTTCATGTCTGGTCAATATGATTATGTATTTCAAGAACGAATCTCTTTAATTTAGAGAATTGCTGCTTCTTTTAGATTGGAGTTGGAGATACTAGGTTTAGAGTTCAAGCTTCACAAAAATTTGACTTTTTGTCTTTTTTAAGAAAATTAGCTATTTCCAACATGCCATAATAGGTTGGTTCTTCCCCCCACCCCCCAAAAAAATGCAATAACAAGTACAAACTCCTCCATTTATGATGAAGGACCACAAAAATTAAACACAATTCCTAAAATTACATGCGGATTACGAAAATGACATAAATCTGAAAGTCATGTGCTTATCAACAATAGTAAATTAGATTTGGCACTAACATGGGGCCACTTATTACCCTCTTTTTTTAGGTAACGCTAAGATATGCAGGGATTAAATTAATGTTGTGTTACACTCTAAAAGAGTGTACTATAAAAAGGCATTTTAAGACACATTTATCAAAATTTATATATGCAACCAACGAAAGCATGCTTGTACTTTATAGTTGATACCTATTGACAACTATTGCTGCCATGGTGAACTTAAACCATATGATATATTAATTTAAGGTTGCATACGAGTATTATATGCTTAATTAAGAAAATAAAGAATAAAGGAAAAACAATTACCAGAACTGCGATCGAGCCAAACAGTGAGAGTGCCTTGCTGGACATGTTGGTGCTGGGGACCCCATAAGTCTCTGAAAGCTTGAAAGAAACCCACAGGAGCAACATGGAAGCTTGGGTAGTACCCAGGGGACGGTTCCGCATGGCTTGATCTCCAATAGGTCACAAGCAATAGAACAAGAATACATCCAAAAGAAGCCATGAATGAGTGAAGGCAACAGGACAGAGAGTAATGAAAATGAGTGAAGAACCAATAAGAGAAAATGGATATGGATTGATCTTCCCAAATACTGTTGAGATTTTGAGTATAACTAAAAGAGTGGTGTGGGCATTCATTTTTGCAATTGGAGGGTATAAATAGGATGATTTCGGGCACACCAAATGAACGCAGTTGATAAGGGAATTGATGGAGAGCTACAGAACAAGACAAATTTGGTGACACCTTGGGAGCTTCACTTTTCTTCCCGCTGCACTATATGTCACACTGTTTTTTGCCTTTTAGTCAGTTCGGGAGACTTTAAATTCTATTTTTTCCTTTTCTTATTTGGCAATTTTTCTTTTTGTCTAATTTCGCGGACAAGTTCATGTTGAAATTGGGTTTGTGGGGTTATGTGGCATTTTCTTAGATCAATCAAGAGGAATGACTCATTGGCTCAAAGGTTATCGTGATTCTGTTTATGAGGTTGTGATTGCAGTAGCTTGGCAATTATTCAACTCACTATGCGGCTGGTAATTAAATGCGCTTAGAATTTTGAGAAAAAGGCCATTAATCACGTTGGTATGGACTGTACATATATAGTAGCAGTATCTCGTCACTTGGGTAAAATATAAGTGATTCATTGACTTCAAGCCTTCAATCTAGTTTTATTTTCCCATATTTATTAAAGAATAGTGTGAATTTGCTTGGCTTCACAAGTACCAAATTTGGGGTTTCTTGGATACTGATTAATTATGCATAATACCAACACCTAACTTTGCATGTGAGATATAAAACACAATATGATGCTCTACTAATTAACTTTTGCAATGTTAGAGTGCAAGATTCGGAGGCCACCATAATCTATGATAATCATAATGAAAAATATAGGCATCGTCTTAATTTTGTTAAGTCCTTTACCATTTTGTCTTGACTTCATTGTTTTAGTTATCACCAAATTCTATCATGATTTTCTCCAACATTATAACTAAAAATTTAGAGTTTAGACTATATTTGTATTGACCCTTGTGTCTTACACTAGAGAAAAGAAAAAGGACAAGGAAAAAGAACCATATGAACTAGGATTTGCCATTGAAGTTGGGTCATAAAAGGCAAATCATTTGTGTTACAGTGCACATAAAATCTAGTATCACTTTCAATTTCATCCCGCAATTATATATGATTTGCCGCGGATTGTGGCCAACTTGATCGTGCCTAGTTATTTTATAGCACTGATTATGGAAGATAATCCGACCAGTTTTAACCACTTTTGGGAGCCAAAGTTCAACATCATCTTGATTTCAATACCTAAAGTCTGTCGTTTCGTTTATTTTAACCTTTTGCCCATGCACGTTCTCATATTTTGTGAAAAGTCGGTGGAAGTTAGCATGACGACGGAGCCACACCACAGAAAAAAGCCCGACAATCAAGGAGCCGTGCGCTATATAAGATGGAAGAATAAGAATTTCTTGCAAATATGTTTATTGACTATCGAGTTACAACACACTTCACATGGTCAATAATTTCGCTTGACTAGCTTTTCTCAAGTAGCGAGCACTTTGAGCATGTTGGTTCCACTATGTGCCACGTTCCTCCAATCAACGACGGAGTGCAAAGCAAAATTAGTTATAAACTTGTTAAAATTTGATGGAGATCACCCCACTACAAGCCAAGCTCAACTTGACACTCTAGTTCAAAATATTCTAATTCAAGAGGTCAAGGTCAAGGTTTTAGTTCACCTGACTGTTCAAGTATGCCAACGAAACCACTGCTTTGTGATTTGATCTAATAAGCATTAGAATTATTTTGGGGAGTAACTCAGCTCTTTTTTGACTCACACTACAACTAGTGGATGATAAAAGTTAGTACCACCATGGAGTAACTTAGCTCATTTTCTAACTCACACTACAACTAGTAGATAATAAAAGTTGGCCCACCTGTTGGTGCCAACAAAGTAGCTTAATTAGCACAGCCAGCACTATGCTCAGTTTCAGTCCAATTAGGCAGTATTTTGGAGAGTCAATTTTGAATTTATTTTGTAGCTACATTTTGGCTCGTTTAAGGAGGTGAAAAGTATCAAAAATACTATTCCAAGAGGCTCTAAAGCTGTAAAATTAGATCATTTAGCATCAGCCTTTATCCAGCTCAAAGTCACTAGAAGATCCCTTTAATCCACTGGATTAGAGATTGCCGCCCAATTGTCCTGCTCGGGAAGTTCTTAAGGTTGGAGGATGCAACTTGCTGCTACTAATCATCATTGGCATGGTTTTGATCATTCAAGCTCGACACCTCATTTATAGCTATTAGTAAACTAAATAGATGTCAAAGATCAAGCAAATACCTGTTGTTTCAAGGCTTATTGTTCGAAACTTTCCTTACTATTTTTGGAATTAGTTATACTCTTGTTTAGCCGTTGAGAGAGGAAGTTAGGCTTGGTTTAAAAGCCTAGTTTTCATTAGTTTGTACTCAGTTGCTGATTAATGAAAGTTAACCAAAGCTCCTTCCCCCTCAAGCTCTCTTTAGCTTATCCCTTTTTCTGGCCAGATTGGGTGGTGATCTAGTGAGTCTTGGTTTGCTCTTTGGTGGGGTGTCTTATCTAGTTTGCAGCCAAGGGCCCTGAGTCCATGTTGGTGGTGAGTCTTATCCAGCTTTGATTCAGTTTTATGTTGCATTTGTTTGTTTAGACCAGCCAGTTCTTGCTTAGTTTGAGGGTGATCAGTTTGAGTGCCTTATTCCCTCAATCCTTGTCTTGAATTGTTGCCTAGATGTACATTATATTTGGTATTAGAGCTTAGGCTACTCTCCTAGGCCTGAACCTTAGCCACAAACACAATCCTTTGACCTAAAAACAACCACAAGGAGCCAGTTACTGTCCAGGCAAAATGAGTAGCAGTATTACCATGGAAGAAAAATTTACAGCCTTAACGAAGAACTATAAGTATATGGAAAAGCAAAATGAATATCTAAATAAGTAGCTTCAGGAATCCCTCAAGAGCAAGAGAAGAGCCTTGCATTCTGGCTTAGCAAGTTCTTTACGCTAGTCTTATGAAGGAACTGAGAGCCAAGAGAATCCTTTTGGCAGCTCCAGTGAAGATGAATCTGAACCAAGGGCTAGGAGAGATAGAAGGCATCTTCACCATCAGACCAGCCATGACATTAAAATAGAGTTTCAATAGTTTGAAGGAAGCCTTGGCCCTGATGAGTTTCTTGACTGGTTGTATATAGTTAAGAGAGTCTTTGACCACAAAGACATACCTGAGGACAAGAAGGTCAAGTTATGGTTGATGGAATGGTGAGGGAATGTTTGAGCCCCTATGCTGTGCGAGCCTTGCTTGTTCCTAAGAAAGATAGCAATATAAGGATGTGTGTAGATGGTAAAGTTACCAACAAGATAATTTTCAAATATAGCCATCCTATCCTATGGCTAGAAGACATGCTAGATGAGCTCTGACCCAAGAAGTGGATATTACCACATTATGATCAAAGAGGGTGATGAATGGAAGACTTCCTTCAAAACAAAGGGAGACCTGTACGAGTGGTCAGTTATGCCATTTGGTCCATCCAATACATACAGTACTTTCATGAAGCTAATGAACCAAGTGTTCGAACCCCTTTATAGGCAGATTTGTTATTGTGTACTTCGATGATATCCTGATCTATAGCATAACAGAAGCAGAGCATGCCAGTCATCTCAAACAAGTGATTCAAATCCTAGAAAGGGAGATGCTTTATAGCAATCTCAAGAAGTGTACCTTCTTTACTCATGTGATCACATTCTTGGGGTATATAGTCACTGCTAATGGAATCCAGGTGGATGAGAGCAAGGTGGAGGCAATTAGGAGCTGGCTAGTCCCTAAGAGCATCCATGATGTAAGGCGTTTCCACGGGTTAGCATCAATCTATAGGAGGTTTATCAAGAACTTTAGTACCATCGTGGCACCCATGATTAAAGTGATTATAAGTTCCTTCCACTGGAATTTCAAGGCTTAACAAGCCTTTGAGGAAATCAAGAGCAAGGTGACTCAAACACCAGTGCTGGCATTACCTTGATTTGAGAAAGTACTTGAGGTTAAGTGTGATGCCTAAGGGGTAGGCATTATAGGAGTTCTAACTCAGAAAAGTAGACCTTTGGCCTTCTTTAGTGAGAAGCTGTGTGATTCAAAGAGAAAATAATCCACTTATGATGAGAAATTCTATGCAATCATCATATGCTTGGAACATTGGAGCCACTGTCTCATTACTCAAGAGTTTATGCTTCATTATGACCATAAGAAACTGAAGTATATCCAAGGATAACACAAGCTTAATGCCACGCGTGCTAGATGGGTGAAGTATCATCAAGCTTTTAATTTCATAATCAAGCATCAAGTTAGGCAAGTTAAATCAAGGAGCTAATGTACTGTCTAGAAGACACCCCCTATTCCAGCTTGAAGCCTATGTTCTAGGTTTTGAGCATCAAGTCTTTACATGAACATGATGAAGACTTCAGAGAGCTATATGAGCAATGTAAGCAAAAGCCAAAGGGAGATTATCTCATCAAGAATGGGCATTTGTTCAAGGAAACTAGGCTCTGTGTTCGCAAGTGTGGAATAAGGGAGCTACTGATCAAAAGGCCCATAGAGATCTCTAACAGGCCATTACAGTGAAAACAAGATGACATTTATGCTAAAGCAACATTATTATTGGCCAAGTATGTCCAAGGATGTTTAAGACATCCTAAAGAGGTGTGCTACTTGGCAAGTAGCCAAGAGTCATTCTTTGCCTCTAGGGCTCTATACACATCTTCTTGTCCCACAAGCCCCTTTGACTGATGTAAGTATGGACTTTGTGTTAGGTTTGTTAATGGCACAAAAGGGAAAAGATTCAGTCCTTGTAGTGGTGGATAGGTTTTCAAAGATGACCCATTTCATAGCCTATACAAAGACTAATGATGCCATTTAAGTTACTGAGCTCTACTTCAGAGAGGTAATGACTACCACATGATGTCCTTAGGTTTATAGTTTTAGATCAGGATACCAAGTTTTTGAGGCACTTCTAGATTATTGTTTAGAAGAAATAGGGAACAAAGCTCAAATTGAACGCCACCTACCATCCACATATTGATAGGCAAACTGAGATCACTAACATAACACCAGGTGCCCTCTTAAGAGTGCTGGTTAGGTCTCAAGCCAAGGCCTGGGATCTCTTACTATCCCTTGTAGAGTTTGCATACAACAAAGCACCACATAAGACTAGTGGCTTGTCACCTTTGAAGGTAGTATATGGTCTTGACCCTAATAGTTCTGGTCCTTAGAGCCATCGAAGGGAAACCTGGTGTAGAGCCTAAAAAGTGAGTCCAAGAAATCCATTAACTACATGACAAAGTGAGGGAGAAGATTAAGAGAAGCAATACCAGTAATTAGTCTAATGCAAACAAGCACAGAAAGCAGGTTGTCTTTCAGCTAGGGGACCTTGCACAGATTAATTTGAGAAAAGAAAGATATCCACAAAAGAGAAGGTAAAAAATGATCCTAAAAGTAGATGGTCCAGTCGAGATTCTAGAAAGAATCAATGATAATGGATAAAGGGTTGAGCTACCAAGAGATTTTGGGGTTTCAACCACTTTTAATGTGGCAACCCTTAAGAATTTGAGGTCAAATTCTGTTCAATGAAGGGAGGATCATGGAGATCACCCCACTACAAACCAAGCTCACTAGGCACTCCAGCTAAGAATATTCAAGTACTAATCAAAGGGGTCATAAGCCATGGTCTTAGTTCACCTGACTATTCAAGTATGCCAATGAAGCCACTGCTCTGTTATTTGATGCAATAAGCACTACGCTTATTTTGGGGAGCAACTTAGGTCATTTTCTAGCTAACACTACAATTAGTTGATGATAAGAGTTGCCGCATCTTTTGGTGCTAACAAAGCAGCTCAATCAGCATAGTCAACACCATACTTAGTTTTAGCCCAACCAAGTAGTATCTTGGAGAGCCAACTTTGACTCTAATTTATAGCTACCTTCTAGCTTGTTTAAGGAGGTGAAATGCTGTGAAAAATAATATTTTAAGGGGCCTTAAAGTTGCAAAATTAGATCAGTTAGCATCAGCCTTTATCCCACTCAAAGTCACTAGAAAATTCCTTTGATCCACTGGATTATAGGTTGCCACTCAGTTATCCTACCTAGGGAGTTCCTGAGGTTGGAGGCTACAAGTTGCCTCTATTAATCATCATTAGCATGGTTTTGATCATTCCTAAGCTCGACATCTCATTAATAGAGATTAGTACTAGATAGGTGTTAAAGATTAAGCAAATACCTGCTGTTTCAAGGTTGTCTTGTTTGAAAGTTTGCTTAATATTTTTAGAATTAGTTATATTCTTGTTCATACATTCAGAAAAGGAGTGAGGCTTGGTTTAAAAGCTTGATTTTCATTAGTGTGTACTCAGTTGTTGATTAATGAAAGTTGAGCAAAGCTCCTTCCTCCTTAAACTCTCTCTAGCATAGCCCTTTCTCTGGCTAGATTGGGTGGTGATCTAGTGAGTCTTGGTTTGCTCTCTAGTGGTGTGTCTTATCTAGTTTGCAACCAAGGGCCCTGAGTCCATGTTGGTGGTGAGTCTTATCCAACTTTGATTCAGTTTTATATTGCATTTGTTTGTTCAATTCAACTAGTTCCTGCTCAGTTTGAGGGCAATTAGTTTGACTGCCTTATTCCTTTAATCCTTATCTTGAATTTTTGCCTAGATATTCATGAACATTCTAGATTGATGATTTATAGAAGATGCTTGACAACTTAGGAGGCCATAAGGTTAACCAGTTAACCATGATTATAATGTGAACCCAATAAAATAATGCTATTAAGACTTGCATCGAGAGAAATAGAGAATAA
The DNA here is from genome assembly GCA_002740545.1 of Lophocereus schottii. Taxonomy (NCBI): domain Eukaryota; kingdom Viridiplantae; phylum Streptophyta; class Magnoliopsida; order Caryophyllales; family Cactaceae; genus Lophocereus; species Lophocereus schottii. The sequence continues at coordinate 35,015 of NCQV01151490.1, forward strand.
TTAAGTGAACTGAAACCTTTTGGTATGGAAAAACAGTCTAATTTTGAAGTAGTAATTTGACCCTTTAAATGTGTGGTTCAAAACTAGCTTGTTTTGAGGCAAGTAAAACAATTCCACCCCCCAAATGGTAAAATAATGCTATCAAGACTTGTGTCAAGAGAAATATCGAATAATTAAGTGAACTGATTAAGACCTTTTCAGTATTTCTAATTTTAAAAAAGTAATTTGACCCTTTAAATATATGGTTTAAAACTAGCTTATTTTAAGGTAGGTAAAATAAAATTTTTATTCTTATTGTACACATATAATGATGGTTATGATAAAGGGGCTTAGCAAATACTTAAATTTCTGCTTCAACTTTATTTTTTGTCATAGACGATAAGAACTTTTAAAGAAAATTGTTTTCTTTCTGCTAACCCATGCTTTATGAATTAAAAAAAAATCATCCTAAACCTTGCTTAGCATTCTTTTTTAAAATGAAGTTAGTATAAAATCATAGTTTTCGTTAAAAAACACATTACCCAGGGATAGAGAGATAACTCGAATAAGAAAAATCTAAAATAAACCACTCTATTTTAAACTTAAATGGATGGCTAAAAAGAAATGGATTAGGTATTTCTTTCAAAAAGGGGCATGGGTATAGGTATGTGTATGGATTTTAAAACCCATACCCATACCTGAATCCAATTTACAAGAGCAAGGGGCAAAAAACATGCTTTGACCTACATTTTACAAAGTTGACATTAAGGTCGAGTTGTTCATGTTAAAAATGTGTTATTTTTACAATACTTTTCTACCTGATTTATGCTCGTTATAATCGTTATTTTTAGGTTTTTATGTGATTTTATTTGGTTTTGCAGGTTTTGAATATTTTGGGGAAAATCATGGTAAAAAGGCAAAAAAAATACAAGAAAATAATAATAATAAAACCTAAAATAAAGCCTAAATCCCCCAGCCCCGGCATGCACGACACGTGACCTCCTAATTCCCCCTTATTTCTCCTTCTCTCTCCTCTCGATTTCCAAACCCCCGAAGTCAATCTAGAAACCCCGACCCCAATTCTCGACCCCCTCCATCTCTCTCTTCCTCATCTCCTCTCTCTCTCTAACTCAAATCACCACAACATCCTCATCCACCACCACACTGCCACGACGCCAGCATCAACACCACATCACCATCATCTCCATCTCCAGCAAATGCCCGAATGCCAGCACATCTTCATTAGTGTCATCTCGACCATCCACACTACCCCTTGGTTCAATGGTGTAGATTGAAGTAGGGCTCGGGTATGAATTCAAGCAATCGACACATTTGAAGGAGGCTAGGCAATTTTTAGGTTTTAATTAGGTTTAGTTTTATGTTTTTTTGGTTTAATTTTAGGGGTGTTCTTCATTTTGATTTTAGTCATTAGTAGTTTAGGATTTTGGTTTCGTTTTGGATTTTGAATATTAGATTAGGTTTTTAATTAGAGCAAAATTTGTTGATTTGGGTAGTTTAACGCACTTTTCAGTTGTAATTGCAAAGTTTTTAGGTTTAGTATTGAGGAACTTTGATATATCCCTTTCCGCTGTTTTTNNNTACGTGTACCCGAAGGTTCAATGGCGATTTCACGTTTTCTTGGGTGCGATTGGGCAAGCTTGAGGCAGGATTCTAGGTTGTTTCTTGCAGATCCCGATTTCCCTCTCCGCTGTTGATGAATTTTTAGTTTTGCTATTAGTTTAGTTGATTTTGATTATGTTCTGATTTAGTTGAGTTAATGAGAATTACTGATTCTGGGTTGGAAACTTGCAAGCTTGATGTTGATTTTGGATTGTTTCAGGTTTGTGTATTCTATTATTCTAGTGGGATTTTGCTCTGTTTCTTCCCCTTCCCTGCTACTCTGCTTCACATCAACCCAGTCGTGCCTGCTCTGGTCATTGGATTATGGTAGTTTTAGATTTTGGTGGTTTCAAATGGTTGTCCCAGATTTAGTAGTTTCAGATTAATGAGCTGGATTGCTTGATTTTGGTAGTGTTGAATGGTAAATGGTGTTGCTTCTAGGTTTTAAACCGTTTCAGATTAATTGTTAAATAGATTCTAGGTTTTAATTTTAGGTCAATACTATTGAATGCATAGTCTCTTTAGTATGCTTATGCTTAGTTGAATGCTTAGGTTTAGTTAGTTTAAGTTCATTTAACTTAAATTGCATGCTTATGTTTAGTTGAGTGTATGGTCGAATGCTTAGTGGAGTTAGGATGAACGGTTAGTTCATAATAAAGCCTATGTTTAGTCTATCTAATTCTATGCTTAGTTGAATGCTCAGTTGAACACTTATGTTTTTCTTGAACGATTTAATTTGGCTAAGTGTAGATCACATTAGGGTAATTAGTTAATCCACCCTTTAGTGACCTTAATCTCATCCTCGTCCCTGAGGAGACGACCCTAAAGTATTACAGCGAAAGCTGTACACGTGTGGACTTTTTATTTTACACTCGAAAATATCTAAGAAGTTTTTGGCGCCATTATCGGGAACGACGGTATGAGATTAGGTCATATTTTTATTTTTTTAGCTGCTTTCTTATTAGTTGCATATGTTCTATCTTACTTTGTTTATTTTCTTATTAATTGTTACTTAGCTTGGTCATTTCTTGAAAATCCTCAAAATCCAAAAAAAATTAGAAAGGTTAAAATCCAAAAAAAAATTAGAAAAACTTCAAATTCAATAAAAAATGGAAAAGCTTAAAATTGAAAACAATTAGAAAATCTTGAAAACCACAAAAAAATTGAAAATCCAACAACCCATAAACATTAGAAAATTAGAAAACCCCTACAAATTGAAAAACATTAAAAACTTCAAATGCCAGTTTTTCATTCTCCGCAATATGAGCACGAACCTTGTTGGAGTTATCTTTTAAGGTTTCATAATTATCGTGCTCAACTAAATCATAATTTTGAAAAATAAGAAATTTGTGAGGTCATTGCTGTAAGTCTAAATGCTGAGCCAATGAGTTATATTGAGTCAATTTATTATAGAGGTCTGATAGAATTATTATCTAAAACTCAAGATGAAGTTTGGGATTTTTTTTGAAAAATTAGCTTGGGAAACCTATGCGTTTGAACAAGCTAACAAGACCGTTAAATACCCAACTCATGGAGAGTATGATTTTCATGCTAATTCTTACCGTTCAGACCACTTTATGAATTCAAATGACTCATATGCCTATTATATGCCTCCTGTTTTATGCGATTACTGCGAATCTTCTGATTATGATGCTCATACCGTCCTTTTCGTGCTTATGTTGATGCTACATGTGTAAGTTTTGAGAAGAAGATTAATGAAATAACTGATCAAATGATAGAGACAATGAAAGTGAAAACTGCTGCTTGTTCTCAAAGTTTTAACCAAAATAGGGTGACCTATAGTGAGATTGATTCTGGTTTAGGATCTCCTAAACCTGACATTAGTCTCTATGATGATTTTGAACCCTCTTATTCTGCTAGGCCTGATTTGAATGAACACATGTGTTTGCCTAATGTAGAACAAGAGAGTGACCTCCTTACGTCTCTATCAACAGACCTTGCATCCTTCACTAGCTCACCCAAAGATGTCACTGAAGATATCTTAGTTTATGTCGACCTACCCATCACTCTGAACGAATTTTGTGAATTTGATGCGGGTGAACAATCTGATACTGCTAATGAGTTAGATATAAGCACCACACTTGAAGTTGAGCTTCATGATTGAGATGATTCGAAAGATATTTCACAGGAGTTGTGTGATAAGGTAACTGAACTTACTATTTTGGACTTCGATGATGATATTATTTATGCAAAATATGAATCTTTTTTGTATGGATTTGATGTTACTGAAGGTCTTGATGTGGATTTTCATATTGAATATGAATCATTCTCTTTTAATTCTGTCATTCCTAACCTTCTATTTAAATTAGCTAATAATATTTTGTATGTGGAATATGAATCTTTTTCTGGTGAGTTTGAGACCTATGGAAGTTCTGATGATGGTGTTTGTGCTGATTATAAGTCCTTCTCTTTTGATCCCATCTAAACTGACTTCTTTTTTGAATATTGCAGCTCTGAATTTGTTGAGTCTGAGATGATTGCCATAATGAATTTTGCTTTAGACCAGACTCATACTCATGTTGGACTTAACAGACTTGTCAAATTTGCGCTCCCTATTTTGCATAGACTGTTCGTTCATGATGATATAGTTTCTAGACCAATGACCTCAATACTGGCTCATTCTGAGTGTGTTCATTTCACTTCTGATTGGGCCCAACTGTTTGATAAGTTGAAGAGGACCATTACTTGTGCTTTACTGGCTAGATGGATGTACTCTTTCAGGCTCCAACTCACTACTTTTCACTGTTTCTATGTGATTGAGAGTTGGGCTTCTTTGTTTGATAAGCTACTGCATGCATTAATGAGTTTTGATTTGAGTAGCACTTTTTCAGCTTAATATGGCATGGCTGATGCTCCAAAAGCTTCATGTTGCATCATTTTCATGAGGCATAGTTTGTAACCTATATCTAACCTGGTATGATCGTTCCACCCTCCCTTCTTCTCTTTTTATATTCTTTTCTTTCTTTTTTGTACTTAGTTGTGAATATTTAGGACTGTGAATATACGGGTGATCAATCTTGAGGACTAATTTAGGATATGTTGAGTCGTGTGGGCTATGATCACCCTTGGTTGTGTTCTGAGTTTGTGAATACTTATTAGTTATGGATATCTAGGGCCGTTTTTATGTTTCACGTTGTTTTGTTTCTTTAATTTGGTGAGTTTCGGTTTTTCTTTGGTTTAGTTTTTGTTTAATAGTTTCTTTTTGTTTCCTTCTTGGTATTTTAATGTTTTTGTTTTTGTTTTGTACTTAACTTTTCTTTCTTTTGTATTTTGTTTCGTATTTAGCTTTTCTTTTGAGTTAGGTTGGTGTTTAGTAAGTCTTTGGTTTGGTTTTGTTTCTGTTTTGGGTGATTATGTTGGTTTGGTCTTGATTGGTTTTGTTTTCTTTTAGGTTTTGGGTTTTATTTTTCTTTATTTACTTATTTTTGCTTTTTGCTTTTTGTGTGTAGGTCTTATTTTGTTTCGGTTTAGTTTTGATTTTGGCCATTTAGTGGTTTGGTTTGTTTGAGAGTTAGTTTGATTGCTTTTCTTTTCAGATTTTGATTTTGATGATTTTATGTTTGTTTTTGTTTTGTTTGTGATTTTTATTGGTGTCCTAGTTTGCATACATTTGTAGTTTAATGTGGTTCATTGGTTCTATAGTTGATATGATTGCTTTCTAGCACCTTAGTTCTAATAATGAGGACATTATGAAGCTTTAGTGTGGAGCTAAGGCATCCATTTTTTTGAAAAACCCAAAAAGATTTTTGGTTTTACTTTTGGAAATATTTATACTATGTCTGATTTGCTTGAATCCCCTGTGCTTTTGTTATTAGCTTGTATACAACTAGGATGTACACGATAGGGCTCCAGCCTCCGCGTGACATTCTAAGCCCTAATTCTAACTCTAGTGTTCAGTATAGATTGTGTAATCCAGTTCTTGTTTATTCTTTCATCATTATCTTTAGGTCTTATGCTTCCATGAATGATTCTCCCACTAGCTTATGACACAATTACACTGAAAAAATTGAAAAAAAAGTGTATTATGAATAAAAAAGAAGAAAAAGAAAGAAAAAGAGATGACATAAAATTTCGAATGACAAGTATTCCTTTGAGGCATGCACTACTAGGTGTTACCCTTTGAGGCACATGCTACTGGGTGTTACCTTTGAGGCAATATTGCTACTGGAAAAGCTTGCTTTCGAAGGCAGTATGATAATAATATAGTTGTATTAGTCAAGTGGGGCTGAGTCTAATTCTGGTAAATTTAAGCCCTGGGATGATGATACACTTACACACGAGCACGGAATGGATTTAGAATCTTGATGTACAATGGGGTGAAAAATTAGTGCTCTGATATGATTTAGGAGGTAGAGGGCTTTGAAGTACATTCTGTGCATATGCAGGTCAATAACTTAGTTACATAGGTGATTTAGTTGATTAGAACGTGTGCATATCTTTCCTAAATTTTATACATATTAGTTTTGAGGAAAAAACCAAAAAGATTTTCTTTCATTTTTGAAATAATGGTTGTGGGTATTTCACTTGAAAACCCTCACAAGACTTCACTTGTCTACTTGGGAGACTGAGGGATTTAAAGGGTTTGTTGTATATGCTAAATGCAATCATGATTCCTATAACAGTGGGTTAGGATTTTTTTTATCTTATTTTTTATTCTCTTTTAATTAGTTTAGTTTATTTTACTTGAGGATTAGAATCTTAGTGTGGGGGTATTTGTTCATGCCAAAAATGTGTTATTTTTATGATACTTTTATGGCTGATTTATGCTCGTTATAATCATCATTTTTAGGTTTTTATGTGATTTTATTTAGTTTTGCAAGTTTTGAATATTTTGAGGAAAAGCATGGTAAAAAGGCAAAAAAAATACAAGAAAATAATAATAATAAAACCTAAAATAAAGCCTAAATCCCCCAACCCCAGCGTGCATGGCACGTGACCTCCTAATTCCCCCTCTCATTTCTCCTTCTCTCTCATCTCGGTTCCCAAACCCCCGAAATCAACCCAGAAACCCTGACCCCCCTTCTCGATCCCCTCCATCTCTCTCTTCCTTATCTCCTATCTCTCTCTTACTTGAATCACCACAACATCCTCGTCCACCACCACATTGCCACGACACCAGCATCAGCACCACACCACCATCATCTCAATCTCCAGCTAATGCCCGAATGCCAGCACATCTTCATCAGTCTCATCTCGACCATCCACGCAACCCCTTGGTTGAATGGTGCAGATCGAAGCAGGGCTTGGGTATAAATTTAAACAACCAGCGCATTTGAAGGAGGTTAGGCAATATTTAGGTTCTAATTAGGTTTAGTTTTATATTTTTTAGGTTTAATTTTAGGGGTGTTCTTCGTTTTAATTTCAGTCATTAGTAGTTTAGGGTTTTGTTTCGTTTTGGATTTTAAATGTCAGATTAGGTTGCAATTACATTTCATTAGAGTAAAATTAATTGATTTAGGTAGTTTAACGCACTCTTCAGTCATAATTGCAAAGTTTTTAGGTTTGGTAATGAGGAACTTTGATACATCCCCTTCCCTTGTTTTTCCTTGCTTGTACCCAATGGTTCAATGGCGATTTCACCTTTTCTTGGACGTGCTTAGGGAAGCTTGAAGCCAGATTCGAGGTTGTTTCTTGTTGATCCTAATTTCCCTCTCCCTTGTTGTTGAATTTTCAGTTCTACTATTAGTTTGGTTGATTTTGTTTATGTTCTGATTTAGTTGAGTTAATGAGAATTACTGATTCTAGGTTGGAAACTAGCAAGCTTGATGTTAATTTTGGATTGTTTCCAGCTTGTGTATTCTGTTATTTTGACTAAATTTTGTTCTATTTTGAATATGTTTCTTCCCCTGCCCTGCTGCTCTACTTCACGTCAACCCAGTCCTACCTGCTCTAGTAATTTGATTGTGGTAGTTTCAGATTTTGGTGGTTTCCAATGATTGTCTCAAATTTGGTAGCTTCAGATTAATGAGCTTAATTGCTTGATTTTGGTAGTGTTGAATGGTATATGGTGCTGATTCTAGGGTTTAAACTGTTTCAGATTAGTCGTTAAATAGATTCTAGGTTTTAATTTTAGGTGAATACTATTGAATGCATAGTCTCTTTCGTATGCTTATGTTTAGTTGAACGCTTAGGTTTAGTTTGTTCAAGTTCATTTAACTTAAGTTGCACACTTATGTTTAGTTGAGTGTGTGGTCGAATGCTTAGTGGAGTTAGGATGAATGGTTAGTTCACAATAAGGCTTATGTTTAGTCTATCTAAGTCTATGCTTAGTTGAATGCTCAGTTGAACACTTATTTGTTCTTGAACGATTTAATTTGGTTTAGTGTAGATCACATTAGGGTAATTAGTTAATCCACCCTTTAGTGACCTTAATCTCATTGTTGTCCCTGAGCAGACAACCCTCAAGTACTACAGCGAAAGCTGTGCCCTTGCAACCTTTTTATTTTATGCTCAAAAATATCCAACACTAGTTCACATAAAAGATAAGAAACCATGGTAAGCTTGTCTCTGTTGCCTGCCTTTGGTTTGTTAAATCAATTTTTACTAACAGTTTTAACGTTCTAAACCTTATTGGATCATGTTCCTTACAGATGTCCTAAAATTACACACTAAATATTGGTTAAATATACGTCTTACTTTGCACTCTTTATATAGATCCGAATAAAACCCAATAAACCAAAAAACCTAATGGGTATGGGTATTGATAGTAATTTTCAGCACCTGGTAGGTATTCCCTTCGCATGTCATAAGTGTTGATTTTTAATTGCCTTTTGGAGTGATCAATTACTGCTTTTAGGCTTTTTTTGTATTGAATATGTATAATTCTGCCCCTTTTTCCTACTTTATGTTTGGATTTTAGTGTCTTTGATGAGGCTTTTTCAGATCTTTTGCTAATGAACCCAATACAACCTAAAAGTTAAGGAGTTCATGGTGATACACAGCCTACCCCTATGAGTCAACACTGGGTACGTGGTTTCCTTTCCCTTGCTACAGTATTTTGAGTTTCTAGGCAGTACATGGGCCTCCGCCATGTGTTTACACATGGCACATTTCAGCTTACAAGTTTGGATATTGATGCACACTACTAGCTGATGTGGCAATACACTTGTGCTTATGGATCTGTAAGCTAATCTAACTCTTTATCTTTTCAGTCTGGGCAGTAGAAGACACTAATTTTCCTATGAATAGAGCATAACTCCATCAAGCAATTTCCATCTCTATCTATCATCCACCATCTTGAAGTGAAATTGAGATCTTGCTATGAAAGATTATGCAAGCTATGAGCTCATTGATACTGAGTGGAACACTTGTGGATGAGCATTTGTTTTCTCTTTTGTCTTGCAGCTCTTATCTAGTTTAGTTTCATTCATGCTAGTCAATTACTTTAATTTAGCAATTGTAATCATGTGTGAGTAGTTTGTTATGAGCTAGGGCTAGACCAAATATCAAATCCTGTTAATGATTTCCTAGCAATTGAACTTAATGTTTGTTGAACTTCGTTGTTGAAATTCAATTAATCATAGATGCTTGTTGCTATTGTGAGATTTTGGTTAATTCTTGCATGTGGGTTAGATATGTTGCTAAGGTATTAAAAGGTGAAGTTTGGTACTGGAAAACTAAGATTATACTCAACTTTGTAATTTCTAGAGATAGGATTGCTTGTTAAGGGATTAAATATGATAATCATAAATCTTTAATTCGATTAATTCAAGAAGCCAATGATAATCGACAGTGTTGTTTGAATAATTCACTTTGTTTTAAATGAAAATTATGAATTATATTAATTATCAACCCTTAAATCAATCAACCCAGTGAAAATTTATGTTTAGTTGCCAAAAGTTGATACATTATTTGGCAAGGCCTTTTCCCTAGATATTTTAATATCATAGATTTAATTCAAAATTTTACATCGTATTTGTTTAATCAAATTCAAGAAATTTAAGTTTTGGTTTATTGCTTAGCTAATTTTGAAGGGGCATAACTTGGTAGATTGAAATAGTCCCTTTTGGACCACATTGATTTTCTATAACGTTGCCATGTGCTTTTAGGATGTTCATTAGATATCATTTTTGAAAGTGAGTATGGGTATGCGTATAGCTCCATGTGACCCGTACGTGTCCTATTTCCATCACAAATCATACCTAATCTACGTAAAAAAAGAAAATAACAAAATAACTTTAAAAAGATAATAAGATAATTAACATTCATTCTATGACACCGACAATAATTCCTGAAAATTCATCTATATACTCATGGTATTGGTGAATAATGGACAGGACATGGAGGAATACATGAAGAAAAAGATCAATTATATTATACAACCCCTATAGACACCTAAAATGGCATCTGTGTTTTTTTAATCGCCTAATGATAAGAATAAAATCCTAGTTAAGCATTTGGGGGCTCAATGAAGTGATAAACAAGAGTATAGTCTAATTAAGCTAATAAGAGTCCAATTAATGGAATAAAAATAGGTAGACGTGCAAATGAATAGGCCCAATGGGCTTGGAAACTTGCTAGTTTACCTACAGAAACACAACTGAGACCCTACTTCCTTTCCTTCATTCTGAGTCCAAGTTAGTTTCTTTAATCCTAGTTTAAATCCATGGCTAATTAGTCTGTCGTGCCTAGTTAAAGCAGATTCTTTGTTAAATTTGTGAACCTATTAAGATTTAGCCTATTAAGACTAGGAGGTGGTCTATTTTTCCCAGGCTCAGTCATTCTATTCATCTGCTATAAATAGAAGCGCTACCCCTAGGGTTAGGATCATAATATCATCATCAGTTAGTTGAGATCAGTTAGATATGAGATGTCATCATTATAAGAGTTTTCTAAAAATTCTGAGAAGTTTTCGAAAAATTCAAGAGATCAGATGCTGAATCTCCTCTTGAGGGCACTAAGGATTAATCACTTTGTTGGGTTCCTCACATAAATTAGGTGGGTTCTCTTGAGGGCGAAATTCTATTTTTCTCCCACTTTAATATTGGATCTCTTTAGGTTGTCCCCACCCAGTATAGCTTATTTACTTTGCTCTTGTATGCATTAGACTAAGTTTGCACCATTTGCATGATTTAATATGATTGATATGTATATATTGTATGAGTGTATGTTAGTGTGATTAAATGTTGGATTTCCTATATTGAATAGTAAATGCTGTCAGTCATGATGAACGCTGATGTGATGCTCCCTATCAGATCACTGCATGATCACCCTCAAATCTAGATTTTTGATTCAAGACTAAAGAGATACGATTGCCCCCACACTAGAGATTGCTCAGGAGCCTTTTGACAATCGTTTTGAAGCAAAATCAATTGTCTTATCGGTGTGGCTTTGGTTGTTCCCATTGGTATGATTTGTTTCGAAAAGTGATATGATTTGAAAGTATTCCTAAAACTCACTAACAACTCTACTTAATTCATAATGATTGTTTTGCCTTTTCATTCTTTTTTATTTATTTTCGGTAAAACCATTTCGATCCAAGATAGTACACCTATCCGGCCCAAGAACTCAGCTTTTGGATCAGGTAGGTCACCTTATTCTTAGGACAGGCAACAATTACTGCCATGTATTAGGATCAAGTAGGTGGGTCAAATTCTGGCTAAAGAACCCGGCTAGGTTCCTGGATCAGTATCAAGATCTAGTTTTCTAATCTATCCCCATAAATCCATCGATTTCTAACTTCTAAATTAAAATTATAAACCAAATTTTCTAAAAAACTATATAGAAATAAAAACCCTTAAAAAAAAGTTAACCCATTCTTGGAGGATCGTACCCACTGGGAGGTGTGTCCTTGAAGTGACAACCCCACTAGGGAGATTTTCTTTAGCTGGGTGAGATTTGAAATTCAATATGGCAAATCATTTTAAGTACACTTGCATTAGGTATCCTACATTGAAAGGTGCTTCCCTAAGTAGGATAATGACACCTCAAGGAAGCAACCCTGCTATTACCCCTCAGGAGAACAATTGGTTAACTTGGTTGGTCCACTAGGAGCTACTGAGCATGCATTGATCCATTAACTGTTAACACACTTTTTAGTCATCATAACTTAGGGATGCAACCAAAACATTCCAGTCTTGCCATGAAGCCTGTGGATGACGTACGAGGCATTTGGGTCGCGAGAAGACTATTCTAAACGAGACCTGAGATCCCTGTAAGATAGAACCATGGCTTAGACTGGACCTCGTGTGTGTGCTTGAATGTGTTCTTATATGATTCAAGTTTCTTAACCCTAACGTTCATACATTAATGGTTTAGGTTTTAGGAGAGCTTGGATTAGGAAAGGTCAATCTTATTAGCTAGGGTTGTGGACCAAGATGGCTTCACGGCCAATTAAGTTTTAAAGTGATCTTGACCTCAGACCTGACTAGGTTATAACCTTAGCCTATAGAGTAAAAGTCCTAGATGGAGTCTCGGCTAAGCTTGAATGAGGATGGCAAGGTGTTCAAATAAAATGGAAAAAAAATACTCTGCATCCTATTCAGAATTTGTGACATGTTTTAGGAAAATTCGCCTAGGATAGTCTTCAGTTTGGAACTAAAAAAAGGAATAAGATTTATTCTCCTAGTCCAGTTAGGAACCTGGTCGGTGTCCTAAAGGTTATTTATCTGTCCATTAATTAGTGTTGTACTTAGGATGAAAATAAGGGTTAGGAGCTAGGAAGGCAGCCTTGGGGGCCCGATAGGGAGCACAGCCGGCTTCGTAGGAATCTAATTGCGTCACAAGCAACCCTACTTTAGGACAAAAAGTGTCAACTGCTAGTCTCAAGGTCTAATATGGAACCCAACCAACACCTTGTAGTATGGTCTAAACTCAGTCTGTTCTAGTTTAGGTTAGCATAAAAGTCAATATATGAGCTCTCAATCTAAGTGTATAAGTCAACAGACAATAGATTTTGAGTCTTTATTTTCCTAGCAAAGACACTTAGATGAGCTAGACTCAGCACTTTCCATTACTTGCTAAGATAGAGAAAACTAAGAAACTATATGAGCAGAGTCCACCAAGTAGGAGATTTCTATTTAAGGAAAGTAGTAAGAGAAAAATTCACCGACCAGGTTAAGGTTAAAGTCTAAATAAAGGCAAAATCATATGCCAGTTCCAATGGCAGGGAACGATGAAATCACTCAACTGATGAAGATGATTGGGATGATGTAAGCCAAAATACAAGAGAGCAAAAAGAAGGGGGAGACAATGACTGCTGTGCTCCAAAACCTTACCAAGCACTTCCAAGCAAAAAATAGTGAACAACCTCTTCCCCTAGAAGGCACAAACGATGAGGAAAGGGGAGAAATGTAGAATAAGAAGGAAGGAGAAATGCAAAAGGGTCCTCCCTAAGGTGATCTTTGTATAGCTTGCATAGAATAGCTATTTAAGGAAGCGTCCATGTTTAGGAATTATTTTCATGATAATGTGAGATTCACTTTAATCCCGAAAGAAGAATTCTTCCTAGAGTTCAGTATGCCCAACACCAAGTTTCATGGAATCGAAAATCCATATCACGATGTGAGGAATTTTTTTGGTTAAAAATGACTCTAATATGGATCGACGAGGACATCTTCTACCTTATAGTTCCATAGACTTTTGACAAGTGCAACACTCTAGACCTACGAAAGGTTACAAATTATGAAGATCCCTATAGGAAATTCTTACATCAGTATTAATACAATACTGACCTCCCAATCACATTCAGATATTCAAAATTGCTTAGGTAAGATGAAAAAGAAGGGTTCACTGACTCCTTGGCTAGATGGAGGGAAAAGGCTGCTCACATGGTAAACCGATGCTTCGAAGCTGATCCGCGAGGCTATTCATTAGAAACCTCCAGCCCTTATATAAGCAACATCTCTAGTTCACACCATTTGAGAATTTCGCTGCATTGAATGTTGAAAGAAGCGGAGCTATCCAAAGGGGCACGTACTAATCCTAGTACAACTGGAAGAACAACCACATAAATAAAAATAAAAAGGCTGGTAGCTCCAAAGAGGTACATGAAGTAAATTGCCTCATTGAATATACCCCCATAGGAACCACCTACACCCTAAGGGCTTGGATCCAACTAAGTACTATAAGTGCCATTAGTCACGAGGACATGGCATTAAGAATGGTTAGATTTTAGAAAAACACAACTAGAATAGATGTTCAGGTTGAGACAGCTCCTACTACCTAAAGTGGCCTAGAAGCCCAACAATGATACGAACTCCCTAGGGGGCCATAAAAACATCTTTGTCATCAATAAGAAGGAAGAGAATAAGACCCATCTGTGCTCGTACAAAACAATCATGGCCCAAAACCTAGGGTGAGCATGCCTAAACTACATGCGAAGGCCCTCATCACATGGGCAAGTGATGTAGAAGATGCATATGAAACCTAAGGAGGTTATCTACTAACTAAAGCAAGTGACAACGACTCTTGAGGTGAGAACAAAGAAGAGGACTTTTGGGGGGATGAGGTCTAGCCGACGGTCCAGCACCTTAAAAAAATTGGGGGACACTAAGCCAAGAAGGGCCCATAATAGGGTCCCCCTAAAAAATAAATGGTCGCGCCAACCCAAGAAGAGGATCTAGTATCGAAACAACTAAAGAAACTTAAAGCATATATAACAATCTAGCAACTCATAGTAGCTGCTAAAAAGCATGGGGAGCTCTTGATAGACGAACTGAACAAAATTGATGGCAAAAGCGTCAACCATGCCACAGCAAAAGTTATGGACGCCAAATCTCAAGACCCTCAGTGGCCATATTTGGATTTCACATGATTAGGCCACTGTCATGGTGAAAGTTGTTGGATCAATGCCCAGGTTTGGAGTTTACATTATAAGCCATTGTTATGGCGAAGCTTAGGACCATCAATAGTTAGATTTGGGTTTTACACTAGCACAGCCCAACAAGCAACCACAACTGAGGACTGTTACTTTTATCAATGCCTTATTCAGGCTTGATCAATGTGGGAGCTAACTTCAGACATCTAAAAATAGCATATCTTTTCTTTTAATCCCCCAATGATGAGAATAAGATCTCAACTTAGCATTTGGGGGCCCAAGGAATTAATCAACAAGAAAAGAGTCAAATTAATAATGTGAAAGTCAAATTAATGAAATAAAAATTAGGCAGAAGTGCAAGTAAATAGGTCCAATGGGCCTAAAAACCAGTCGATTTACCCATGGGAAACTCGACCGAGTTCCTACTTCCTTTCGCTCATTTTGAGTCTGAGTTAGTTTAATTAATCCCAATCCCAAACTGCGACTTATTAGTCTATCATGCTTAGTTAAATTGGATACCAAGTTAAATTAGTGAACCTATCAAGATCAAGTTTAATAAGACTAGGAGTTAGCCTTTTCCTGGGCTAAGCCGGTTTATTCATCCACTATAAAAGGGGTGTTGTCTCTTGGGGTTAAGATCATAATATCATCATCAATCAATTGAGATCAGTTAGACACAAGAAATTGTCATGATGAGGACTGAAAACAATTGCAAGAAGTTTTTTACAGATTCGAGGGATCAAATCCCGAATCTCCTATTAAGGGCACTAAGGGTTAATCACCTTGTTGGGTTTCCCAAGTAAATGAGGTGGGTCATCCTGGAGAAAAAGTTTTATTTTTCTCCTATTTTTCTATTGGATCTCTTTTTATTATGGTTTTGATTTCACCATTGCTAAAGATTTCATCTTTAGGTAGCCGCCATCCTCTATCACTTATCTTTATTCTTTATCTGAATTAGACTAAAGTTTGTACCATTTGCATGATTTAATATGATTTATACTACTAATATGTTGCATGGGCTGTGTTAGTGTGATTCAAAGTTTAATTTCCCAAATTGAATAGTAGAGGCTGTAAGTGATAGTGGGTGGTGGTTTGAGACACCCCAATACAACACCATACCATTCTCTCTGAATCTAGATCCTTGGCTTAAGACTGGGATAGTAGGGATCAAGGTTACCAGAACCGGACCAGACTGGTTGGTTCAACCGGTTCAGTCGGGAACCGGACCATAGTCCGATCCAGTTGCTGGTATTGAACCACTACATCAATGTACCGGTCAAGAACCGATCAAAGGCCAGTTGAACTGCACGATTCTGCCGATTGAACTGGTTGCCTAAACCGGTTCACTTTTTTTTTGGGGGAGGGGGCTGAAACAGTTTCACAAAAATAATAGCATTGCCAGTGAGCAAATTCAAACCATGCTCCTCATGTTCATTCAATGCACTCTTCATCCAATTCAACCACTAGAGTAATCACACTTTTATGCCACTAACTCACTTCATTTATTTATTATATACTTACTCTTCCAATGTTTTTGACCAAATGAACTTCTTCAACTACTTTTCTTCTTTTTTTAAAAAAATTTCTTCCATTATGACACTTTATATAGTGAATTGATAACATATTATCAACCCTTATATTGTAGGTGCATTTTCTTATTAATTTATTTTCTAAAATAAATGGTAATATATTTTAAGTTGTAGGAAAATATAAAAAATTTACGAATATGTAGATGAATCACTTATTTTTATTTAAAAACTTACTAAATTTTCAAAGTTAATACTTTGTATTTATTGGTCCAAAAGCCAATAACTTAAATGCTTACGATACAAATATTTACGAATAGTTGTTAATTTGAATAATTCAAAAATCCAGTCTAATACGGTACGACCAATTCAACCGATTCAACCAATGACCCGCTAGCTTCACCAGTTCACTCACCGGTTCGGTTTTGGCAACCTTGCTAGGCATTGCTCAGGGGCCTTTTTAAAACCTTTTTACAGCAAAACTCAATTCTCCCTTTGGTGCCCCTTTAATTGTCACTATTGGTATAATTTCCTTCAAAAAGTGATATGTTTTGTGAGTTTCCCTAAAACTCAATCTCAACTCTACTTAATGAATAATTGTTGTTTTTTCTTTTCATTTTTTGATTCATTTTTATTTATTTTTGGCAAAACCATTCTGATATAAGATAGTGTACTTGTATGGCACGGGAACTAGCCCTACTTTAGCATAAGAACTCGGCCGGCTTCCTGGATTAAATAGGTTGCCCTGTTCTTAGAACAAGTAGTAGACACTACCATGAATTAGGATCAGACAATTGGGCCTGATTCCAGCTTAGGAAGTCAGCTATGAATTGGTCAATTCAAACAAAGCATTCATAGCCCAAAAACCAAGGTTGGGTATGCCCTACTCAACATTTAGAGGTCCTTAACCTAAGGGAAACTATTGAAGAAGATGTATATAAAATCTATGGCGGTTACCTACCTACTGAAGCAAGTAACAACTACTTCTGGGGCGAGAACGAACAGACTTCTAGGTTGAGCCAACATCTTACAAAAGCTGGGAGGTACTAAGCCAAGATAGGCCCACAATAGGCCCTAGTAAAGGAAAAGGCCACATCAGCCCAAGAAGTGGATCCAATACTGAAATAACTAAGGAAACTTAAAGCTGATATGATTATATGGCAACTCATAGTAGCTTCTTAAAAGCATAGGAGGTTCGACACACCACAACACTCTTTATTTTACTATAATATGCCTTCAGAAGTATGTACCCCTTTCCATGGCTGATAATGGATTAATACTAAATGTCTGCCCTTCGAGAACAGCTATGTGGATATCAGTAAAGAAGGGGTAGCACTCAACACCATGTACTCATCTAAGAGCATATAAAAACTCAAGGAGACTAGTATTAGGCACCATGGTCCTCCCTATTAATGTGGGTCATGTTGAAAGAAATGTGGAATTCCATGTCTTGGACATACCTGCTACCTTCAATCTCCTCCTAAGAAGGCTATGGCCTCACGACTGCTAGGTAGTTCTTTCCACTTTCCATCAGAAGGTAAAGATGTTGATAAAAGGGCAGGTGGTGACCATCTAAGGGGATAATCTATGCACTATAATCACTAATAAGGGGTCAGCGATGAGGAGCTCTTCAACTTTAAAATAGTGGCATTCTTATTGAAGGATAAAGCTGCTGCTAGGAAGGGCCACCCAAAGCAATACATTGTAAGGCCTTATCCCCACATTCTCAATGGATAGCTCTTGCGTAAAAGGGGCAAATTTTCTTCTTATGGCTTTCTTGAACCTCACTATATAAGTAAGAAAGGGATCCTAGTGGTAGGGCTAGAGGTGCTCAATAATGATGAGCTATTGGAGAAGGAGGCGCTCACTACTGCGGGCGAAGACTAGTCAACTCAAGATTAGGTTAACATAGCTGAAAGCAACATCCTTGAGTTTATATTTAGGAAAGGTTATAGGAAGAAAGAAGGCCGTATGAATGTTATGCCTTTTGTCATGTCTAATAATAGGTTTGATCTTATCGACTTTTTCAGTGAGGCGAATATTGAAGGCTATAAACAGGTCACTTAAACAACAGAGGAGGAAGGAAAAGTGTTCACCGTAATTTATAGGGGTAGTTTAGGTAGGTAAAGGATAGAGTTTAAGAATCCACCTTTAGTTTCTATTCCCTTAAACTTTGCATTAGATGTACCTGTTCTTGATTTCAATAAGGTGAACTCGTTTGCTTATGGCTCATCACATTCTTTTCCTTTTGAATGCTTTACCTCTTATAATGAAGATGTAACCCCTAAAGAACTAATTAAAGTAGTGGAAGATCATTAATGTTGGATTTCGATGATTAAAGGTACACTACTAATCCGGTGGATGACTCCTGATGAGCCCCGAGAGCACCAAATAAGAAAAATAGTAACCCTAAGGAGCAAGAAACTTTTACTTCACTATTGTAGGAATTCCTAGATGTCTTTACATGATCTTACAAAGACATGCTAGGCATTGA
>NCQV01151490.1:59594-69621 GCA_002740545.1 Lophocereus schottii
CTCATGCATATGTCGATATAATTCGGTACCCTTTGTTTCATATGGCAATACGAGCTAAAAAAGCTACCAATGATGCATGACACCCCCTTCGTTGTCCCTTTGTACTTTTCCATGTTTGCTGCTGCACCCATATGATACGACCACAAGTGCACAGTGGTGTTGTAGCTATTCAAGGTCGATCCCACAGAGACTAGGTGAAACTACTGAGTTATAATCCCTCAAGATATGCTAAGCGAATCCTGAATTAAGGGATTTTCATTCAACAACTTCTAATATGCTAAATCTAAATCAATTAGGAAAAACGCCTACCAGTTCATATAGTAATGAAAAGGAATTGAATCAAAATGATAAACATGTGGATTTCTCCAATTAGTTAATTTCGAGGAACTGCAATCTATACAAAAATTCAGTCTCTTCATTTGAAATCAAGTAAATTTGCTTAAACTAAGTAAGAGTCACCCTTTCAAGCTAATTTGGCTTAATCTAAGTTTAATATTTTCGATTACTTAATTCAAGTCCTCCCAACTTGATGATTTCTCTTTTGAGAGGATGCAACGATAGGTTCTAGCAAGCACTCCAATAACCAAATGTCATCCTTGGAGCATTCACTTGATTGTTTCAAGTGTGCAAGCAAACTTTGGCCACAAATCCACTCACAACGTGAATAACACTTGATAAAATGAAATCCAACCAATCATGAAAATAAGCATAATTCTATGAACTAAAACATGATCCAATACCAATTCCACAAACTACTAAATCTCTAGACAAAAATTAACTACTCAAACATGATTAAATTAAATATCTAAAATGATAAATCTAAATAGAAGAGAAGAGAAGAGAGAAGAGAAAAGAGATGCCTAGCTAAGATCGCGCTTGAGCCATTGTTGTAAGCTCGAGGTGAAATCCTTGCAAATCTGCACTTCAACTCACCGTCTCTTTAATCTAATCTACACTAATCTAAGAGATGAAAATGGAAATGAGTGAATGATGGATGTTTGATGTTTCAACAACTGAGGGATGCCCTATTTATAGGAAAACCAAATCAATCTTAGGCACACGATGAGGAAAAACCAAAAGGCTAGCTGTTATGCCTCCACTATAAAGCGTGGCACCCACCACGGGCTGACCGTGGTCTAGGCTGGTTTGTCATTCTTTTATTCTTCCTCTCTACCATGGGCATGACGACTCAGGGACATCCATGATGAGTCAAAATACACCTATTTAGGGGTTAGTAGAAAGGTCTAAAATCATGCATAACATAGAAAAGAACCACACCCAAGCGTAAATGGAGAATAAGAGTATAAATCATAGCATAAAGCATATAATTCCCCTAAAAATGTGAAAAAATGACCCTAAAATGATGTACACATTGGTTGTCCTCAAGCAAACATTATACAAACCTAAAGGGGAGATGCATCTAGCACTTAAAACATAATAACCTCCTAAAAGTAGGAAAGCCATAGCATATCATAAGCAAGAATACCAATCAATGACAACCCCAAGTAGTGCATAAAACATTTCAAAATCAAAAGGCCAGGAGAAGGTTTTTAAAAAAGTACATGACCACAAGCTCGATATCAAGTGTGATCACCCCCAAAGACCCACAAAGCATGTCATACAAGCACATGAGATTAAGTAAAGCCAAATGGACTGGTAGAACCTCACTTTTAGAAAATGTGGAACACTCCCGCTTTTGTGTTTTAAATATATTACAAGTTCACTCAAGGCTTATTCTAAAGATCCAATCTACCATGAAGTTGACACGACTCTTAAATTCTCTACCACTAGAATGCAATATGCACAAGATAATTAAGAGGACTTTATTTGGGCTATAATGTGGGCTACAAAGGTTAAGGGAAAGGAGTGGACAAGAGAATTTGGCTAATGTAGAGCTACTTAACCAAGTGACTAGGGAGAAACTAACCACCAAGAAACTAATAAGTTCACCAACACCCTAAACTTCAAAATACAATGAACATATCCTAATCAATTATATAAGAAATGAGTTGACAAAGAAGGAACACAAGCTATGCACGTATCCCATGCCAAACACTTAGTTTTGTTTTTTTTGCTTTTTTTTTTCTTTTTTTCCTATGATTTTCTTTTTTTTTACTCTTTTTTTTCTTTGGTTTTTGTGCTTTTTTTTTAATGATTTTTCCTCTTTTTTCCGGGAGAGAAAACAAAAATATAATGACTAACTCATCCATGCTGAAATCACACATTACCCTCAATGTGGGCATATAATAGAAAATGGCAATTATTAAAAGGCATAGGATCACTATCAACTCATAACCAAAGATATAAATACACAACCCAAATAAGAGGGAACCAAATCAAATGCTCAATATCATCAATCTCTCAACGAACCAACATACCAAAGCCACCTTAAACTTAATTATCCACAAAACCATCCACTACATAGATGAAGTGATGCTCCATAGACTTGGCTAAAGGTAGGAATATATGTTTGGCCAAGGCTAAGATGAAGGGATCATAACAAAGAAAGATATAAGCTCAAAAAGGCTAATAAAGGGGAAAAATATGTAATACAAGGGTAGGCTATCTGGCTATGTGGCTAAAATGGCAAAGAAAGAAATGCCTCTATCATATCATCAAATATGCACATAATAATGTGGTTTTGAACAAGAGTCTCGGAAAGTTCTAGAGATGGAAAATGGAAGAGTCACACACATGGAAGAAATATGAGACTAAATATAATGATTACACTAAATAAGGCTCAAAATCTCACCGGACATATACCAAGGTCACGTACAAACATTAGTGCCAAAGACTCCAAGGGATAAAATAGTTCTCAACCAAGACAAGGGTCAAAATAAGACATATTCACAAAATCTTCAAAAATTTTCGCACTAGAAGGGATTACATATCAAAAGAGACTCAAGCGTATGAAAGCTATTTTGCCTAAACAAAAGCACCATTGGAGGTTATCTCAAACTAATCCACACCATCTCTATATGTAAATCTAAAATGCAATCCTAAATGCAACTGAATGCAAAACACTAATGCAAACTAAAAAGAAACCTAAAACTATATGCTCTAGCATGTGTGCAAACTAATAACCAAAATAGAAAAAATAGAAACTACCCTTCCACTAGGCTTAAACAAACCATTATTATGTAAAGGAAGGAAGGTAAAAGAAGGAAAGGGAAACAAAACATAACGATCTCACCGGGTTACGTGCAGAGTGCACCTAAGCTAAGGCCTCCACACAAAATGAGGCAAATGGAGCATTAGCCACTCCATTACGATGTCAATACTTGGCTCATAAAAGTAGACACTATTAAGCACGCAGGAGCTTATCAAACTCCTGGGACCACAATTTAGAAAATAAAAGGTAAGAGGCAATAACTAAAATCACACCAAAGAGTATAAGTATCCTTTTAACCTTATCAAAGCGCATACAAGAATCATAGGAAGGATTAAAGCTTATAGCCCATGTGATTTTTCTTAGCAAGTCTCCTAGGCATACACAATAAGGATCAATACAAGGATCATACCCTCTTAGATAACCTAAGGATGCAAAATCATCAACATTCCCACTAAGTAAATTGAAGTCGCTATCCTCATAGCCCAAGTCGACATTAGAATCACAAATCTTAGGATTATCAACGAGTGCATCTAAAGAATACTTGGGGGAAATAAAGGGCTATGAACACTTAGGGGAAACATGGAAATGATCAAGGGGATTGGGGAGAACAATATCATGAAAACCAAGGCTAGGAGACTCCTCATGCACAAGCACATTACGTGACTCTTCTAAAGGATTCTTCACTAGATCATGCACCTAATCAAAAATATCTTTTGACTCAAAACATGCATCAGAAATATCAAACCTACCATCAAACTCAAAAGGCTCACCCACCTCGAGCCCCGTGCACTGAGCTAAAGGAAAGGATGAATTATGTAAGGATATGACAACATCAGTACTGTCCCAAGGTGATACAAAGTCATGTTGCACATAGCATGCATAGAAAGGACATGAATTTATATCATGGTTAGAAGAATTGCATAAGTCACACCAAAATGGAGCGTAATAAGATCTAGCATAGAATGCGTAAGATTGGAGATTGAATATCTAGAAACAATGGTGGCCTTCTCAAATTCAAATGAATCCCAAGCAATCTACTCAAGCAAATAACATGCATCATCAATAGTTTTACCATGAAAATCCCAATACCCTAAAAGAGTATGAGTTTTACTATTCAAACCCTCATCAATAATGTTTAAAATTTCCCATTTAGTCACACAATAACCACATTGAGCAAGAAACGCACTTAGTCACTTAAATACCTCCAAAATAACTCATGCTCGAACTGGAGAAAATGAAACATTGCCATTGTCGTTTCACAAAAATTTTTATTTTTTTAGTTTTTTAATTTTTATTTTCGTTTTTTTCAAAGAAAAACAAAATGCTTAGTCAAACCTATAAGGAAAAATCCAATATTCGATGCTATTCCCCGGCAACGGCACCAAAAACTTGATTCGGCTGTAAGCACACAATGGCATTGTAGCTATTCAGGGTCGATCACACAGAGACTAGGTGAAACTACTAAGTTATAATCCCTCAAGGTATGCTAAGTGAATCCTGAATCAAGGGGTTTTGATTCAACAACTTCTAATATGCTAAATCTAAGTCAATTAAGGGAAAATGTTTAGGAATTCATATAGTTATGAAAGGGAATTAAATCAAAATGATAAACATGTGTCTTTCTCTAATTAGTTAATTTCGAGGAACTGCAATCTATACAAAAATTCAGTCTATTTTTTTGAAATCAACTAAATTTGCCTAAACTAAACAAATGTCTCTCTTTCAACCTAATTTGACTTAATCTAAGTTTAATATTTTTGATTACCTAATTCAACTCCTCCCAACTCGACAATATCTCCTCGAGATAATACAATGATAGGTTCTAACAAGCAGTCTAACAACTAAATATCGTCTTTCCAATATTCACTCAATTTTTTCAAGTGTGCAATCAAACTTTGGCCCCAAATCCCCTCACACCATGAGTAACACTTGATAGAACGAAATCCAACCAATCATGAAAACAAGTACAATTCTATAAATAAAAAATGATCCAAGACCAATTCCACAAACTACTAAATCCCTAGACAAAAATTAACTACTCAAACATGATTAAATTAAACATCTAAAACAATAAATCTAAAGAGAAGAGAAGAGAAGAGAGGAGAGAAGAGAGATGCTTAGCCAAGATCGTGCTTGAATCGTCATTGCAAGCATGGGGTGGAATCCTTGCAAATCTTCACTTCGACTCACACTCTCTCTAATCTAATGTACACTACTCTAAGAAAGGAAAATGAAAATGGGAGAATGATGGATGTTGGATGTTTCAGTAGTCGAGGGATGCCCTATTTATAGAAAATTAAGTTAATCTTAGCCACACAATGAGGGAAAACGAAGAGGCTAGCTATTATGCCTCTACCACGGATCGTGGCATCCACCATGGGATGACCATGGTCTGGGCTGGTTCATCATTCTTCTATTCTTCCTCTCCTCCACAGGCATGGCAACTTAGGAGCATCTGTGGTGAGTCAAAATACACCTATTTAAGGGTTAAATACTAGGTAGAAACGCCTAAAATCCTGTGAAACACAGAAAAGAACCAAACCCAAGTGTAAATCGAGAATAAGAGTATAAATCATAGCATAAAGTACATAATCTCCTAAAAATGTGGGAAAATGACCCTAAAATGAGATATATGTTAAGCACTTACCACCATACTCACCACACCATTTGGCCTTTGCATGACTTCTGTACATTTGCCAACGTCTAGTAAAGCAACACTTTCCTAAGGAGTTTGGCATTTGGAGGCTGATTCACTTGGGCATCGTGTTGGTGGTTCGTATTGAAGGGATTATGAGTTGCATTTTGCCATTAACATATTGAAGGTGTTTTATGGGTTTTTGCTCTTTTGAATCAATTAGGAGTATGAAATTTGGTGTCTTAGTATCACCTTATGGAAGTGTTTTTGCTCTCTAATCCTTTGCCTGATAGCTTCACTTCTCCCAAAATTAATCCACTTCTTACCTTTAAAATTTAGTCCTATTACATGCTCTTTGCAAGTCCTCATGATTGGTATTTTGCATTTTACATTCAGTGGTTCAAAAATAAGAACTTTACTAAGCTTATGGTAGCTTGCGTGATCGGATTAAGTTTTTAGAGCATATGTGTTACATATTCCATACAAGTTATGAAAAGCATTCCACTTTATCACAAAAGTGAGGTTCTACCAGTCACACTTGCTCACCAATTTTTGAGGGATGATTTGGTTTATCATGTGAATTAATATGGGGTGATTTGGGGCAATTGGTGTGTTGCATGTAGTTGGTGTGATCTATAGATAATGGTGCATGTGTTTTATTGAAAATATTTTTAACACCTAGACTTGCCCACCACTAATGCATGATTGTATTAGTCGACTGTTATTCCCTTGCTTGAGGATGGTGTGATTAGAGGTTCATTTCCCTCATTGATCATTTGAGAGTTTGTCTTGCTTAGGGACAAGCAAGAGATTAGCATGGGAGAGTTAATAAATGTCTAATTTTGCTATTTTTAAGCCCTTGGTTTCATCTCCTTCCTCTACGTATCTCCTCAATTTATTTAGAAATGTGATCATATTTACCTTCTTTTGCTCGTGACTATCTTGTTTGGACTTGTTTCCCTTTTGTAGGTATTTTGGTAATAATTACGACGAATATGAGCGAAGAGTGATGTTTTGGGTAAAGAAGACATTCATGGAGTTGGCAGGAAGACCAAGGTATCAAGGATTAACAGTTGTAGAGTTGCACGGCTAGCTGTGAACTTGGGGCAGAAAGTTCCTATAGAGTTGCACGACCGTGCATTATGAGCCCAGAAATTGCACACAACTGGCTGTGCATCGAACCACAACCATGCATTTCTTATATTTTGAGATACTAAAGCAGCTTTCAGCCAGTTTTGGGGATATCTTTTGTCTTATCTTTTAGAGTACTTTTATAGTGATTTCTATAGTCTAGTAGGGAGATTTTAGAGTTGCTTATTGATTGAATTGATCACCGTTAAAGATTTTCTTTAGTACTTTTTCTATGATTAATTCAAGTTTGCTTCTCGATTCTCTTTTCCTCCTAGCATTGTTTTCTAAGGTTTTTCTGTGAAACATGTTTGCTATTATAGGGTTTGACATGATTGTTGTCGATGTGATTCATGGCTAATCTCCCAACTCTAGTTGGGATTAACGCTGATTATGTTAGTTGAATTATGATTGAGCTACAAACCTTACTTGCCCCATGTTTACATTTATGATGTATATTTTGCTCACCACATGTTCAATGAATTGCTTGAAATAACATTCATCCTTTGTTAATAGGATCTGGGGGAATATCATATGATGAAACCTTTATCTAGATTGACCTAGTAGACAGTTAGAATTTTGACATGAAAATAATTGAAGTTCTAATTGGAATTCGAAATTTATAGATCTCGTAATCCTTTCACTTTGGTCCCATGAAAATAGGTAGATATAGTTCTAGGATTAGTCTTTGACATTTGAGAGGGGAAAGAGATGAATTTAATTCTCAATCTATCCACTCGTAGTATAATGTTTGGGTGAGTTTGATGGGCTTAGTGATTGATTCACTAATGCAATTGTGCTGCTAATTCTAGCCTAGGTGTTTAGTAGTCTGATTTCTCAATTATCTTCTTAATTAATATCATTTCCTTAATTCTTAGTTGAACGTTTGAATTTGATTTGCCTAGATTGAGTGCTTAGATTAGTTCCAATAAACGAAAGCAGGTTCTTTGTGGTATCAACCCGTACTGCCAGTTGCTAGGTATAGCTACGTCGTGCGCTTGCGGTAATTTAACTGTAACAAATACTGGCCAGGATCCTCCCCAAAATCCCAGTGAGAGTTAAGGTTGCTGGCCTCATAATGTTTTAAAAGGAAAGTTATACAAGAAAACTGATATGGGCATCAATCTACCATGCGTAGCTCAAGAAACCATAAAAGAAGCTCATTGTGGGGAATGTAGGCCATGCATGAATGGTAGACTGCTAGCCAAGAAGGTGCAAAAGGATGGGATATTATTGGTCTATAATGGAGGCAGACTATTATGCATATGTGAGGAGGTGTTATAAATGCTACGTATGTGCCGATTTGCAGCATCAGCCTCCCTCCTTCTTAGCATTGACTTCTCCATCGCCCTTTTTAGTCTAGGGAGTCAAGATCATTAGTAAATTACACCAAGGGGGGTTTGTGGGCATGAATTTGTGCTTGTAGCAATCGATTACTTCACCATGTGGATAGAAGTGGCCTCTTATGCTAAAATCACATCAAAACGTGTGGCTAAATTCCTCCTCAATAACATTATATATAGATATGGTGTGCTAAATAGACTAATAGGTGATTAAGGGTACCTTTTTAGAAAGGAAGCAATAGCTTTACTCGAAAAATATAAGATTTAGCATCATAAGTCTTCTCCTTATCATCCTAAGGCAAAAGGAGTCATTAAAGCAACTAACAAAAATGTCCAGAGGATAATCCAGAAAACGGTTAAAAATTATAACTACTGGACTGATAAACTCCCTTTTGCTTAATTGGTTATAGAGCATCAATTCGTAGCTCAACAGGAGTAACCCTATGGTCCTTAGTGTATGAAATAGAATTGGTAGTTGAAATTGAAACAGCACTGCCCTTACTTAGCGAAATTATGGAAAGACAAATTCGAAAATCAGAATAGGGAAAAGCCTAATATGAAGAGTTAGTGGTGTTGGATGAAAGAATGCTAAGCGCATTACATAACATCTAGATTTACCAAGCCTAGATTTCAAGGGCTTTTAGTAAGAAAAGTAAGCTGAGGGACGTCCAGGAAGGCAATCAAGTTTTAAAGGAGGTAAGCGCCAGCACAAGACCTAAAAAGGAAATTTAAACCTAATTAGGTTGGCCCATAGATCATAAGAGCTCTCTTACATGTAGGAGCAGTGAAGCATATGGACATAAATCGAAAGGAATATACTCAACATACCAACTTGGATCAATTAAAGAAGTATTATGCCTAAAAATTCCATAATAGGCTTTTGCTTAATAGTTGAACATATGATAGGTTCATGAGGCCCATACTAGGCCTACATAAATAGAAATATAATACAAATATAATACTAGCTAAGGGCCCGATTAATGAACTATGAAGGACTAATTCTGTATCTTAGATATGTAAGAAGCCCTTACAGCTGGGCCTAATTGGTCATTATTTGCATGCAAGAAGAGAGAGGGGGAGAGGGGGAGAGAGAGAGAGAGAGAGAGAGAGAGAAGAGAAGGCCAAGTAAAATGTCGTTTTGCAAAAAAGCTGGCCTAGTAGGCTAGTCATGTGGCAAGCCAGCTGGTTTCTTACAAAAATCGAGCCAGGTTCCCAATAAATTTGGGCTAAGGCTTCCTCTTCTTAACTGCAAAAAGGTGAATCTAGTGAAAAAGGGAATTCTGCAATCAAGAGAAGCACAAATAATTAAGGAGTTTTAATGGTAATAAAAGCAAACTTAATGCTTTTCTTGCCATCTAGAAAACTTTAGGAGTGCACCACCAGAAATGAAAGTCCTGATAGCGTGCTACTATGAAAAGCACTAAAATTTGTTCTAAAGAAAATATACAAGGAGCTCAACCTACGGTTCCTAATTGTTCTTTAGCTTCTTGTATTTCATGACTAAGGGCCATCTTTTAAGGGTTAGGATCCATAGCTCTCTTTTTCCTGTTTCGAAGACAGGCTATACTTAGTTGGTCCTTTCCTAATAGCGTTTTCCTTAGCACAAAGAGCCTTCCTTGGCTCAACATCATATTCGATCATCCAATTCAAATAATGCTTTGAGATAGTGTGGAGATCGCGGTATAAATGATATTACAATAGTAGGAAGATGAAGCAAATAGTCTACCCAAGATTTGAAACGAGAAGGGTCATTCTTGCAGCATTTGGGGATGATACAGTCCAATACAAGGATACATTGTTTACAACCCG
>NCQV01151490.1:69660-81554 GCA_002740545.1 Lophocereus schottii
GTTAATAAGCCAATGAGATGGATATGTGCAAGGCATTCCCCATCAATCACAAATCGTCGTATGCATCACCACCGAATTCCCCGTCAGCTCGCCATGGATTGATCCTTGAAAAGCCTCCGTCTTTGGGGAACTACGAGGTTAATTATATGTCCACATTTCTTGGAATTGTTTATCACTCTTAAGTTTCTAAAACCAAATCTACAAAAAATGATGAAAAACAGTTAGCAAAATCTAAGATACTGATCGGTTTGCCAGGCTAGAAGAGACAAAAAGAAAGAAAGGGATAGCAAAATAGAAATTTTAAAAAACTGACCAAAAAAAAGAGAGGGGGTAGGACTAAAACCTGATTGGGTTCCTAGGCCCAATGGGCCAAAGACCCACCTACAACAACAATGGGATACCTGATAAAATTGATGTGGGTGATGGTGGATGTGGTCTAAAACCAAGATAGTCTTAACAATAACGAGCAACTAGGTATGGCACACTGTCTCTACATCGCTTAAAAACATTGTAGGCCCCTCATTTATTAAAGCACCCATAAATAGGAAAACCTCAATACTACAAAGGAGAATAGCCATACCCCTTCAATGCAACGTCAAGGGTACGATTATTCTTATGAAGGAAACGCATCACAGGCATACAATATACTTTATACCTACAGAGTATGGTGGCTACATCCTCCTCACCTAGACCTAACACCTAGCCATAGGAAGATGGAAGATCCCAAGGGATGTAAGGCAGAATAGGAGGGCAATAAAGGGGAAAGCCAATAATAGCATTAAATTCGTTACTTCACTACTGGACACAATTCACACCTCCCAAAGCGAAAGACATCAAATTTGGAATCCACAAAAGTGACAATAGCTCTAAAGAAATCCGAAGAAATCCTAACTTGATGCATACTAAGAAGAACATTCAAGTGAAGACTTATAAGGTCATACTTATCGATGGTATCAAGAGAAAGGAACTAGGAAGTGAACATCTTCTGAAATGGCATTGTGATTACTCTTTGAGCTTATGTGATCCCACATCTAATTGGTGAAAACTAGCAAACCAGGCAGTCTTAATTTATAGCTATAAAGAGCTAGCCAAAATGCAAGCATAATTCAGCCAACTATTCTCAAGGAGTCGGCTGGTTTCCACGACCTCATAGGGTCAATAGCCAAATCCAATCCAAACTAGGCAAGAATGACAAATCCAATTTGAACTCAGTAGAAAGGCCCAGTGGAGATGCAGGCTGGTATATAAGGTCAGGTCGTTGCCTGTTTTCTTTCTTTTTGATTATTTAATTAACCTTTTAAATTATTACTTAAGACCACAAAGCACTTAAATACTTATAATGTCTTTATTTCTTTTTGTATCTTTTTATTTTTGGGGGAAATTAGCAGTAATGTTCATTAGATTATAGTGAGCTTGCATAAAAATTTGCATGAAACTAACATTGCGCAAAAAATGAAATTACATTATAGTATCCGAGTCAAAGCATCATACATAGACTGGATGAGTTACCCCTACTGATTATTTGTGAAGTCACTATTACCTCCTCCAATGAAGTAGTCAACATAGCACAAAGTATAACCAAAATCAATCAAGGCACGACTAGTGCCTGCGTTAGCTTCTGGATTGCCCTTAGGGGTTGAGGAATAGTGTTAAGGATCATTATGCGCCACTCCAGAGAAAGAACCACAGTATAAAATACTAGGCACATAGATTCTCCCAAAGAAGGACACAAAGCATAAGGATATGCAGTATCATAAAATTTGAAGTGGTTCCACATTTAGTGGGGAATCCGGAACATGGGATTCTCTGTCTGGCATGTGGCGATTCAAAAATTTCTTGAGCTCTACCCAGAATACACCTTCTAGAACAAGAGCCATGAGACCTATAACGCCCCTAAATTAAACATGTATCACTGTTTATATTCTCCTTAATAAAATACTCAATTGTATTCTGATAAATCCAATGATAGGGGCATTACCACCGTCCAAAAGGACATGGCTTGAAATATGAGTGCTATAAACGACACAGTTAAGCATAGCTTCAATCATACACCTTCACATATGATCAACCGTTCACAACTATATTAACCAATGTAGGGTTTATAGACCATAAGAAAATAATTCACCATCTAATATCTACATCTTCATCTATTGAAGAATTCAAAATACAACTTCTGATCCATCCGAATTTCCTTGCTTCACTTATTCTCTTCAACTGATTTGCTGGCATGTTATCTGAGCATTTGCCTAAAACAAAACATGAAAAACATTTCAAACTGTGAGCCGAAGCTAAGCACGTGCATTCCTGTATTAATAAAAGATCTCTAAATAAATGGTTTGGGTGGCCACTTTGCAATTCAATTTAAGTTAAAGCAGAGAATAAGATAAATGTAAAACTGCATTGCTAGTTATTATCTGATAGTAAACCCTTTGATACTATTATGATATATGGATAGGTGTACACCTGCCAAGCCGATTAGGGACCTGGCCTGAAGCCACGCGGGTAACTGTAGGGTGAATGCCCTATAGATGATAACTGACGGGGTAACTAATTAATTGATAAATCACTGTGTAAACTGATTTATTGAAGTACTTACCAAAACGTGGTATCATTGGTAAATACACTATGATTTCTAAAGATACAGGCAATGGACGTACCTGAAGTCTTTAAAATGATATTTCACTTGATAATGCATATGCACAATGGAAAATGATAGAGTAGGCCCCAATGCTGATAAAGAAACGTAATTATAGGTGAATGTAGTTAGTAAACCATATTCACTGACATAATTTAGAACTTTAATGGAAATTCATTAAGTAAGAAGGCTTCAACAACGCCATAAATTCAATATAAAATAAGTTACATCAAAATGGTCTGAAAAATAAAGCAGTTGGAGTTATTGAACTCGAAATACGACAAATTGAAATAAAATAGACAAGATTGAAATGATTAAGCTAATAATGAAAAGATTTTAATTGATATAAATGAAAGATGGGCTTCTGCTATTTCTGGAATAGATAATAGAAAGTATAACACATCTGCAATGGATAATAGAAACTATAATGCTTCTAAAATGGATAAAGGAAGGTTTAATATCATGAGGGGTGTTGTGAGGTTCATAAAGGCTCAAATAACCTCAATTTGATCTATTATACTTTAAAAAATTCATATCTTTCACTCCCGAGCTCCAATTGAGATATAAAACCTTAATAGGAAAAGCTTATAATGTCCAATAAAACTTTCATTTAGGACACAAAGCATGATTCACATAGTAAGGTCCCTAAAATTAGAGTAGAACATAGACGTGCACAATTTTAGTTTAATTTGTGCAGTCATAGCAAAACGACCATGACTTTTTCCACAGAACTCAGATTAAGGTGATTCAAAATGCATGTTAAAGATAACTCATTGATCTATCCACATACCAAAAATCACAAATTTTCAAAGAGCCAATCAATACCAGGTTTTTTTCGTAAAGTTCACTCATCAAATATGCTCCCAGTTTCGATGTATTCTACGTAGGTTTCAGTAAATGGATCATAACTTTGCTCACACAACTCAAAATTAAGTAATTCCAAAGCCATTGAAAGATAGCATCCTGCTCTAGATATCCACCAAAAATCATGATTTTCCCGTGCATCGTTTGTTGCCAGTTTAATCCAAAACAGACCCCTGTTTCAGGTTTGTTTACAGCTCAATAATTACATTTTGTAATCTTTTCTTCACATAACCACCCACTAAAATCACTCCATAACTTATATAAATCAGCATAAACATCTTGATATTCATCATCAATGCCAAAGATCACAAAATCTCATTTAAAACAATCCAAATCCATTACTTCAAACTAACTTGCATGATCAAAGACATACTCAACCTTAGCATGGTTTCATGCTTAACCAACAAATTAACACCTCAAAAATAGCTCTTACCCTTATCAAAATATCATGATCAATAAACAAATTAGAATCAAAACCAAAATACAACAAACCAACAAGATAAGGTTAGGGTTTACCTCACTTCGTGATTAAAAGGGAGAGATGAAGATGATGCTTGATGTGGGAGGCATTTGGGTGGTGGATGGTGGCTAGAGGGTGGCTGGCTGTTGGTTGGAAAGTGGCTAGAAGGTGATGGATCAACCAAGAGAAAAAGGCAGCTATGTAAGAGGGAGAAGGAAAGGGTGAGTGGATGAGAGAAGAGGATGACTAGATCACTAACTTGAGTAAGCAAAATACTTGGCTGAAAATTGAAGTTAAAACACTTGGCTAAAAATTGAAATTAAAACACTTGGCTGAAAATGTAAACCCCCAAAATAATATATTTGCTAATTATAATTAGGGTTTATGATGGTAATTAGCTAAACAAATCGATTAGGAACTTGTTGGGCCAAAATTGGCCCTCAATGAGTTCGGGTTCGGAAAGTAAATTAAACCGAGTGCGATAAATTAAATTTTTTTTCCAAAGCTCAAAATTAAATGTAATATCATGAAAAAAAATTTAATCTTTTAAATCATAATTATCGAGGCCTAATATCAATTTCTCTACAAAATTGTTTTTGGTAAATGAAATTAGAATTGCAAAGTGGAGCCCCAAATGAATTCTCCCAACCGGGATAATTAAATGAGATAAATAAATGTGAAAAATTAATAATTTGACTTAATTAAATAAATAAACATGATTTAGGGTCGGGATATTACAGCCTTCCCCCCTTAAAGAGTTTCGTCCTCGAAACCTATGAACTTTGACGATTATACAAGGTGATTTCAAATAAATATGAGTACTTGGCTTTCACTTCTTGCTCAGTTTTCCAAGTAGCTTCTGGGGAGGTATAATTTGCCCAAGACAATTTGATTTAAGGTATCTACTTGATACTTAACTGCTTCATCCTGTGATATAACATCTGAACTGGGTGCTCTTGAAAACACAAGACCCCCAATGACTGCAATGGGTTTGATTATGACAGCATGATCAAGATATGAAATATACTGCTTGAGTTGTGAGGCAAGGAACACGTCATGCACGTATTTGAGTTATATAGATAGATCTAGTTGGCAAACTATGAGATTCAATCTTTCAATAAACTGATATGGTCTAATAAATCTTGGCCTCAATTTAGTTCGCAGTTCAACCTCCGTACATCCTTAATTGGTGAGACTTTCTGAAAAACTTTATCATATGCTGAAAATTCCAAGAATCTCCTTCTTTTATCAACATCTCTTTTCTATTGGTTCCAATGGTATGCTTTCAAGAGTCTTCTGAGATATGCCACCTTATTGAATACTGAGGAAGATACTTATGACTCAAAAGATGATTTTGTTGTCAATGTCGGCCGTCATTTTATCCTGATGTTTCATGTAGGGTTCTCTAGTAGTGCTATCACAACGTTGACCACTGGGAGTTCCGTACTTTCTTCAAATGCAAATATTAGTCGTAGGTCATGAAGTACTACAGGCTCTAACTCAGAAGAGTTGGATCCATTGATATTTTTAGATGCTTGCCCATGCGTTTCATGATGATAAGAACTGTTAAAGTTCAATCTAGTTTCAAAGGCTCTTTGAGGTGTTTGCCAAAACAGGCTTGAAACCTCTAATCTCTATCAGGCACTGCATCTGAAGGAATTCTATGACAAAGTCAATTGAAACTGATCCCTTTCTCAAGGCTTTGCTTTATTCTTTGGAGCTCAGGATCATCATCCTGATTCACTCTAATTTCCTGAATTAAGGAAGACTGTAAGGTAAGTGTCGGCATTTGAACATTCGCGTTCCTGTGCGACACTAATTGAATGTCCAAGTTCTCAAGTTCTCTCAAGAGATTGAGTTGAGTAGTTATTACAGTGTTCAAGGTATGTTGTTCCTTCTTATTCAGGGCACCTGTCACAATATTTTTGTTTTTTGGTTGACATTGGATCTGTAAATGGGCATCTTTAAGCAATTTTAATCAATGTCTTTGTCTCAGATTGGGCTCCTTTTGAGTAAAGATATAGTTCAAACTTTGATGATCAATATAAATTTGTATGGTACCCCATATAATTAATGTCTCAAAAAAAAAAAAAATTTCGTGCAAATCCTACAACTGCTAACTCCAGGTCATGGGTAAGATAATCCTTCTCATAAGCCATAAGTTGTTGGGAGGCATAAGTCACCTATTTAACTTCTTGCTAACTTTATAGCTTTCGCCAAAAAATTGGTCTGGCAGGACAATATTTGACAAATCCTTCTCGAAACTTGATAATATATACTAAAGTCAAAAGTTTCTAGTCTCAGTGCATTGGTGGGTGTTAGGCACTTTGTAACTGCTTTCGCCTTTTGCAAATCAACCTTAATCTCTTCCTTTGAAACCGTATGTTCTAAAAATACCATTGCTTCTAACAATACTCATGCTTTTCGTATTTGCTATGTAATTAATGCTCCTTCAAGGTCTATAACACTGTCCTCAAATAAATAGTATACTCATCTCTGTCCTTGGAGTATTTGAAGATATCTTTTTTATACACCACCATAACTTGTCTAGATATGATTTAAAACTCTATTCATAAGATCCGTAAAGGCCACGAGGCCATTGATTAGGTCAAAAGGCATCACAGTGAATTCATCATGACCCATACATGGTCCGTAGAATGGTTTTCATAATGTATTCTGATATAATGCTAAGTTGATGGCACCCTCACCTCAAATCAATCTTAGATCAGACTCTGGTTCCCTACAGTTGATTAAATAAGTCATCTACTTGGGGCAATGGGTATGTGGTTTTGATGGTGATCTTATTCAGGTCTTTGAAATCAATACATAACCTTCAGGTTCTATTCTTGTTCTTTATAATCAACACTAAGACACCCCATGGTGATACACTTGGCCTAATAAAGCCTATCTGTAATAGCTCATCTAGCTGAATCTGTAGTTTCTTAAGCTCAGTTGGGGCCATACGACATGAAGTTTTTGAGATAGACTAGGCACCAGGGATGAATTCCATCTCATAATCAATTTCTCTTGGCGGAGTAGTCCCGGTAACTTTTTCGGAAAACTTCTCTGAACTCACAAACTATAGGGATGTCTTCTGCTTTTTCTTCCTTAGCTTAAATGTTAATAGCATAACACCAATGCACAATATATCCTTGACATAAGAGCTCACTTGTTTGCATAATAGAATTTAAAGGATAAGGTTTTTGCTCTCTTTGATCATGAAACATATTTCTCTCCCTTGTTCTTCTCTTGAAATAACGTTAGGGTCATCACAACCTATCTTGACCCCATAAGTACACAACCAACTCATTTCCAAAATGATACCAAAGCCTGACCAGTCAAATTGAATCAGAATTCCAGGGGAAACTATATCACCAATAGTAATTGAAACAAATTTTTAAGATGGAGAACACTCAACTCTAGAGTCGTTAGATAACTTAATTTCATAATTGGTTTATGCCTCCTTATTCTCAAGGTTCAGTTGCAAGGCATATCGTGTGAATATAAATGAATGAGTGGCAGCTAAATCAATCAATACACAAAACGGCTTCGAAATTAAAGGAGAGTTCCAATAACTACTGCACCAGAAGTGGCAGCTTCCTTCTTGCTCAACACATAAGCCATTCTTACAGCTGCGGGTCTTGAAAGTGAGAGCCCTTATCTACAACCTTTTAGTTTTCGGGAGCAGGCTGCGATGAGGTCCTCTGGGCTATCGCACCACGTGCATTTGTTAGTTCCCACTTAGCAATCCAGAGCGGTGTAATTAGTTCTCTCACTAATCAGCTCCAAATGAAGTCATGCCCTAAGATCCTATTCTTAATAGTGTTCCACCAAATATTGATTTCACCTGTTAGATAAAATGTTTCAATGTTCACCTTTTTATCCCCTGGAACCTCTACTACAGTGAAAATTTTCTCCATTCTAGAATCCATTATTAAGATTCCACTGGGTCATACTTTCCACTCTAGAGTTGTTTAGTATGAATCAGCTGAAAAAATTTTTCCAATGGGCAGTAACCCATCAAAATTTCTCACTGATGCAATCCAAATGCAAGGCAAAAATTTTGATTGTCAAAATTAAACATTATGCAAATGATCTTCTATAGGAAACTTAGATTGAATTAGCCAAAAAGGTAGACACATCGTGTTTCCCTTAGCAATGGATTCAACAAGTTGATAATAACCAACCTTTATGCAAAGCGTAGTTGAGATCTACTTTCTATTTAAGCGTGCTATAAAATTATCATCTATTGACATAGGGGCAACCCAATCGTAATTCAGCTACTAGCAGCAATTGGGCTCTTAAAAATAGGAAAAGGCGACCAGAACTGAAGAAGATATAACATAAGAGTGAATGATGATGCAATTGGATGGGGAGATGCCATGAAGACAAAAAATGACGCCCCTGGTGAAAGTGGGGAGTATCCAACAGTTGATAATCTAAGAAGGACAATGGTGGATGGTATGTTGTCAGAAAATATAGTGAAATATTTTCAAGAGTAATGTCTACTTCACAAGTTGAGGTGGACTCAATGGACTATTTGCAAGAGTTTAGGCAATTTAAGTAAGTCTTAGATTGCAGTAGATTGAGGCAAAATGTTTCTCTGAAGTGCCATTGGTTTCTCTTGTATGGAATCATTGGTAGTCAATGGTTTCAAAACTTATGTATAACTGAATAAGCCTCTCTAAAATCCTATAATTCAGAGAATACTACATTAAGAACCCCCATATAGCTCACTTAGATGAAATTCTTGGGTTATAGAAGAAAATATCTGCAATTAATGAAGCGTATTGAAGTAATTGCCACTTGGATCCAAGAAATGCACAAAATGACACCCATAATATGAGAAAATATGAGCTCAAAGTTGTATGTATCTATTGACTTGAACTGTCTATACTATCAGATTTCTAGGCTAAATTTCATTAACCACCGGTCTCCAAATGTGCTACAATATGGGTCATTGGAAAGCTTGCTTTTTGTATTTTGAATAAACTTACTAAAACATCTCTATCTGATGGAACACATAGGCTGCAAGTGGACTAAACCCAGACCTTGTGCATTAGGATTCTGCCCAATTTGCAGACTTTGACTTGTCCAGCAGTTTTGAATAATCAAGTGACCTCTAATCCACTTGAAACTTGTTTCATATGAAAGATATCTCCCTAACCTTAAATTCAAGATAGGAAACTCTTGCGTAAATCATGTTCATCATGGACAAAAGTCAGTCCTTGTGCAATGATCCAAACTATCAAGTTGATTAAACTTATATATTCTGCCCATGCTTGATTTTTCTTATGCATTTAACCTCAAAATGAGTCAAGGACCTTTCATAGGACACATTTGTAATAGCCTCCAACCTTAGAGCTAGGAGTTTAGTGATTCTTAAACTCTTGGGGCGAAACAGATAGAGTTTTGCTTGCAAACTGACCATTTTTCAGGCTTAAAGCCTTACATCGCATCCCCTGCATTGAATAGAAGTATAAACGGATATCAACTCAAGCTCAATGACTATGCATCGGAGATCACAACTCTACAAGCCACACGCCCGGAGTACAATGGTTTACATCCCAAAAATAAACAATTCTAGCTAAAAGAATGTCATACCATTCAGATGGATGGCTCATATGACCATAGATACCTAAATACGTTGGAACACCTTTAACTTGTTATTCAACATCACCCTCGAATCTGATGCTTGAGATCAAACTATATACACATTGTGTGGATCCATCTGATAAAGAAGTATATACAAGTAGAATATGTTAGAGATAAGCAGGCATTAATATTGTCACAAATCTCCAATGATGTCATAATCATCCTCACTAACCAACTTTCTCAGGCCTTTAACTCCGCTCTCCATACTCCATATCCCATCAAAAAAGTCCCAACCTGGCTCTGATACCAAATCTTAACGCCCCCAAATTAAACGTGTATCACTGTTTATATTCTCCTTAATAAAACACTCAATTATAATCTGATAAATCCAATGATAGGAGCGTTACTGCTGTCCAAAAGGACAAGGCTTGAAATATGAGTGCTACAAATGACATAGTTAAGTATAGCTTCAATCATACACCTTCACATATGATCAACCGTTCACAACTATATTAACCAATGTAGGTTTTATGGACCATAAGAAAATAATTCACCATCTAATATCTACATCTCCATCTACTGAAGAATTCAAAATACAACTTTAAAGTA
This sequence comes from Lophocereus schottii, assembly GCA_002740545.1. NCBI lineage: Eukaryota > Viridiplantae > Streptophyta > Magnoliopsida > Caryophyllales > Cactaceae > Lophocereus > Lophocereus schottii. The sequence goes on from NCQV01151490.1 coordinate 79,824, forward strand.
TGCATATACTGCATTATTTCTGATCTATTTGGATTTTCTTGCTTCACTTATTCTCTTCAACTGATTTGCTGGCATGAGGGCAATTCTCTGAGCATTTGTCTAAAACAAAACATGAAAAATATTTCGAACTGTGAACCAAAGCTCAGGACGTGTATTCCCGTATTGATAAAAGATCTCTAAATAAATGGTTAGGGCGGTCGCTTTGCAATTCAATTTAAGTTAAAGCAGGGAATAAGATAAATGTAAAACTGCACTGCCAGTTATTATCTGATAATGAATACTGTTACGATATATAGATAGGTGTACACCTGCTAAGCCGATCGGGGACCTGGCCTGAAGCCACGCGGGTAACTGTAGGGCGAATGCCCTATAAATGATAACCGACGGGGTCACTAATTAATTGGTAAATCACTGTGTAAATTGATTCATTGATGCGCTTACCAAAACATGGTATCGTTGATAAATACACTCTGACTTCTAAAGATACAGGCAATGGATGTACCTAAAGTCTTTAAAATGATATTTCACTTGATAATGCATATGCACAATGGAAAATGATAGACTAGGCCCTGATTCTGATAAAGAAATGTAATTATAGGTAAACGTAGTTAGCAAACCATATTCACTAACATAATTTGGAACTTTAATGGAAATTGATTAAGTTAGAAGGCATCAACAATGCCACAAATTCAGTAAAAAATAATTTACATCAAAATGATCTGAAAAATAAATCAGTTAGAGTCATTGAACTCGAAATACAACAAATTGAAATAAAATAGACAAGATTAAAATGATTAACATAATAATGAAAAGATTTTAATTGATATAAATAAAATATGAGCTTCTGCTATTTCTGAAATAGATAATAGAAAGTGTAATGCATCTGTAATGGCTAATAGAAACTATGATGCTTCTAAAATGGATAAAAGAAGGTTTAATATCATGAGGGGTGTTGTGAGATTCATAAAGGCTCAAATAACCTCAGTTTGATCTGTTATACTTTAGAAAATTCATATCTTTCACTCCCGACCTCCAATTGAGATATAAAACCCCAATATGAAAAGCGTATAATGTCCAATAAAACTTTTGTTTAGGACACAAAGCATGATTCACATAGTAAGGTCCCTAAAATTAGGGTAGAACATAGATATATACAATTTCAGTTCAATCTGTATAGTCATAGCAAAACGACCATAACTTTGTCATAGAACTCAGAATAAGGCGATTCAAAATACATGCTAAAGATAACTCATTGATCTATCCACACACCAAAAATCACAAATTTTCAATGAGCCAATCACTACCAATTTTTTCGTAAAGTTTACTGTTCAAATACGCTCCCAGTTTCGATGTATTCTGCGTAGGCTTCAGTAAATGGATCATAACTTTGCCCACAAAACTTGAAATTAAGATAATATCCTTCTCTAGATACCCACCATTGAAAGATAACACCCTTCTCTAGATACCCACCAAAAATCATGATTTTCCCATGCATCGTTTGTTACCAGTTCAATCCGAAACAGACCCCTATTTTAGGTCTGTTTATAACTCAATAATTACATCTTTGCAATCTTTTCTTCACATAACCACCCACTAAAATCACTCCATAACTTATATAAATCAGCATAAACATCTTGATATTCATCATCAATCCAAAGATCACAAAATCTCATTTAGAACAATCCAAATCCATCACTTCAAACCAACTTGCATGATCAAAGACAAACTCAA
>NCQV01151501.1:11946-36351 GCA_002740545.1 Lophocereus schottii
AATAAGCATAGACATTGCACCTATGCTATTAAGAGATGATGCCAAGCTCATGAAATGCTCAAAACGACTAGAGGTTGGAGGAACGAAAATGTAGGAAAAACAAGGGGGAGTTATTTGCCTTGCCATTAGATTAGATTGTAGATCTCGAATCAAAAGCCTATTTTTCATAACTATATCTTCAAAGTTTGCCATAGGATTGCATTAAGTCAAGTAAGAATTAGCAAAACCTTGATGAGATCGGTAATGCTCAATGGGACAAAATAGAGAATCAATCTCAGAACGAAGGTAACACATTGCATTTTACAAGATCAAGAGGTGCATGCCTTTGGGAAAGATCTAGTAATGTTTTTCATGAAACCCACGATAATGGGTTTAGAGAAAGATAAATAAGCAATCCATATCAAAAATTAAACTACTAACTTCAACCTTATTTCATCAATTAATGAAATTTAAAACGCTCGATTTCCTAGTAGAATAGATATCAAAGCGAATAATAAAGTACAATCCATATTGAAATTAAGCTCCAAGTTCCAACCCCTTGATATTTCCTAAACAAGAGAAACTGAAGCAAAGAAATAGAATAATCAAAGAACAATTACATACAATCTTGAAAAATGACTACCAGATACAAAGACCTGACTAGTAAGTCATGAACCAATGAATAGTTTTGAATTTTTGGCTTTATTCCTCATGTTCAAAGAGATGTAGCCCGTAGCAGACGCTGTACTTTGTACTCTTTAACTTCTTTCATCGTCAATCGGTATCGAATGCAATATATCAATTGCATGACATTACTAAAATTCATCACCATAAGAACTTGGCAATTCTCAACCTTTCCTCTACCCTTCTTTCCACCATAGATCAATCAAAATGGATTTTGGTACTCTACAAATTTCAGAATATTCTTCCAATTATCTTCCTTTCTTTTCCTATATTGGGTCACCTCCACCTCTTTAACCAACGCAACTCCATCCCATCGAACCCTGTTCGACCTCTCCCAAAACTATAACCCTATATTCTCCCTCCTGCTCAGGTGCTAGCTAGTTCTTCTCCTCTCCTTCCTATCCAAAGCCAAGGACTACCTCCTTCATAATGACCTCACATAACACAATCTCTGTTAAAGTGATAAGGCATAGGCCCTTTGAACCATAACTGGTCTTAATCCAACAAATACAAAGGATGCTTCAGGGTACATTAATCTTATCAAATAAGGCTAGTAATGTCATTTACATACTAAGAATTTTAGTAGCCACGAATCTTAAGTAGTGTTACAGTTTATAAACATTGTTTCAGGAGAAATCCATTGCAATTGGGTACTATTATTATTTGGCATACTCCTAGCAAATCCTTCCCCTAAAAAAAGGCATTTGATAACTCTAGAAGATAGATATGACTAAGAAGTGGCTCAACTACCACTGATTCATCTATGCAAAAGGTAAATAAAGAAAATACCTACCTTCATTAACATACCTATCTTTGATTGGAGTATCATAACCACTAATTCTCATAATCAAAACCTCTCTTATATGCCATATTGCCAATGCTTCTTATATGGTTACTATAACAACATAAGAAAATTAAGTAACATCACCTCTCAAGCAGGAGCACATTGGTCTAAAAATTAAGCAAAGATGACTGAGGCATTTTGCTGAACAAGTGGTGGGCATCACATTTCCACCATTGTTCTATACATGTAAGAACTAAGAAATACCAAAATTTACAATTAAACTAGACCCTAAACAACAATCTACTTATTTTTCACTAGATTAGCGAAAAATCTAAGCACTAAATAATAATCAAGTAACACACACTGTGATTTTGAAATTCCAATCCATCTTGGTAATTCCAAATTTCACTTTTAAACCCTAAAATTTCAATGAATAGTATTGAATTTAGAAGCTCTAAAATACAATTTGATTATGAATCCCAACAATTGCATCCTAAAATCGCTATATCATTAACAACATTGATTATAGATTGGGAATAGAGAAAAAGAAAGAAAAAGCAGACAACTGGTTCACTGGGTTGCCAAATTTGCCTCAGTGTTCCCATGAATTGGATTGAGCTTGGCTTCTTTGCAGTGACAATTGTAGATTGATTGATGATAGTTATGTGTAGTGAAGAGAAGTCCTGATTTCCTTCCAACTTGAGAGGGGCTCTGATACTCTGATAGGTATGCGAATTGGATAAAACTTCGAAAATAAAATTTTTACGACAGAAGTCTCACTTTTTTTGTTTTTTAGTAAATTAAATACTGCCCTTTGTTCTACCAAGCATGTTAATAAAAAGTTTTATTAAAACAAAATGATTCCCACACTTAACATGTGTAGGGGTAGACTCCCTACTAAAAAGGCATAGTCATCACACTTAATATGTGTTTATACTCCGATAAGATGCTCCCACTTTTATAAGAGTACGTATATTTTTCCTACTCTTATTTTATGTGGAGACAACTCTAGACTCTCAATTCCCTTATTTTTATTTCCACATTTACTTATGTGCGGTTAAATAAGTGCGAAAGCCTTACCTTTTTCTTGTAGTGCTTAGACTAGGTTTTGATTTTGGTTTAACTTCTCTAGCCCTATTCTTCTTCAAGTGCTCATATCATAGTGAAGTATACCCCTTCAATTTTAGAATGACCAACTTGAAGGACTTTTCATCATTATATTCTTTGAGTTCAAAGGTCCTTTCAAGGGCTTGAACCCAATCAAGATAATTCTATGGGTTAAGATTGCCATTGAATTCTAGAGCGTTAATTTTGAGACCTCTATATTCTAGAGCCTCAACTTTGTGGTGGTTTAACCCTTATCCTAGATATATCCACTTGACTTATCTTCTTATTACTTATTTCAAGTATTTAATCATCTCCATTAGTGGGTTTCTTTTATTTGGGAATTCTCTCTCTTGATTTATCTTTGGAAAGATTGGCCTTCAACATCCATTGGGCTCATTAACATGCATTTCATGCCTTTGTTTTGTCAAATGGAATTCAATCCGCATCACCCTCCCCCCGCCATCCTTGAAGAGGCTTCTTAAACTTTGGCTTTTTGCTCCTCTGACTTCAACATCTTCGTCCTAGAACAAAAAGTCCTTTCTATTTCCGGATCGAATTCAAACGAAAAGGTACTTCTCATATAATTAGAGAAATCCGGCAAGGATCACCATAAAACAGTACCAAAGCAAATAAAAAATTACAAAGAAAAAAAAACATAAAAATTCCTAGTCAATCTAAATAGGTAAACTCAGTATCCACAAATTAGTCCCCAGCAACGGCACCAAAAACTTGACAATACCGCAAGCGCACGGGTATTGTAATATAATTTTAATATCATTCCCACAGAGGCCAGATGTAATCTATTAAGTTTGGACCTATTATAAAAGGTTAACCAAACAAATTCCAATAGGTTGTTTCAACTATTGCTACTTAACTATAAGGAAATTTAATCAAATGAAAAACATCTACAGAGTTGTCTCGCCTAGTAATGAATTGGATTATTGGACTTAAATATACATTTTAGTTAGATCTGGGTTATTCAAAAGTGTAACACCCCTAGCCCCTAGGGCCAGGAGCGTTGCATTTTCTTAACTTCTTACTTAAATTCTGAGGTGAAACGGATAGAGTTTCCCCTAAAAACTAACCGTTTTTAGGCTAAAAGCCTTACAATAAACCCCTACAAATTAACGGAAGCGTAAAACATTTAAAAGAAGCTCAACGGCTACACGTCGGAGTTCATACCTCAACGAGCTACTCGTTTGGAGTACACCAAATAGAATAGTTTATTAATAAAGAGGAAATGAAAGATACAACTCAACGGTTCATACAACTGGAGTATTGAGGTTTACATCCCAAAACATAACTAACTTTAACCAAGAAGACATCTAACTAATTAGATGGTTGGCTCATATGGCCATAAAGAGCGACTTATAAACAATATGCATTACATGAGATAGAGTGCCTAGTTTACAAACAATTATAACTTGAGTAGTACATATCACTATTTTGTTTTAACATGTAAGGCCAATTCAACACGACCACACACGATGCCTTTCAAGTAAGGACGAACTCCATCTTGGCACAAATGATTGACTTCTACTTGCCATAAAGAAAGCCTGGGGTAAAAAGGGGAAAGGAAATAAAGTGAGCTATCACATGCCCAGTGAGTGTTCCTCCACTCCTTAAAACAACACCATTTACAGGTAGTACTACTCATACTAACCACATATCAAGCATTTATGTATTACCAATCATCATATTAAGCTATGTGACACACTCGTAGGCTATTCACATGTGAAACATTCATTCATTCAGGAGAAATGCCTTCATTCACAGAACTTTTAACATGCTAGAAGCCTTCTTTTCATGCATTTTTAATCAGACAGGCGTAATGTAGAAAAAGGATGAGGCCATATGTTATTAGAATCCACATTCAACTATACAGAGGAATCATTTCATCAATCATTCACAGAAAACTTCCTTTCTTTCCTTGAAAACATTCTTCTTAACCTCTTGGGGTTCTTGCTCTTTTAAAAGAGATTTCATTTTGTATCGATCATATAACGACCCTTATAAACTTTTCACATTTCATTATAAAAACTTTCTTTTTGAAATACTTGAAATGGCATAATACCGCCTGCTTTTCTTCGCTTATTAGAAAAATACATCTGGCATAAGATCATTACATGGTGCTGATTGAGTGAGATCTATTCTCAACCCCATAGTGAGGCCTAACGCTCACGCTTAAGCTCTTACTCCCGGGACGGCTACATATAACATATCAGACCATTATATTACCCTCATCAGGGTCTTCGAGGGTTTCCTACTACCAGGACTTATCCCCTAGGCTAACATCATTCATATCAAATTATCCGAAGCACATTTTCTTAGTCAATTTAAATTTTATGGGCCATAACAGCTAATAGTTTTGCTGTCTCTCGCGGAGAAATCATTTATCATACAACTCACGTCTTTGTAAAACTCTTTAGGGATTCCCCCGTTTAAGTGAGTTCACTCCAAAACGAAGTTACTATAGCTAAAATATGCCATTGATTGCTAATAGTCATGGCTACTATTGTTTTGAAACACAAGAAACATCCTTTTTCAAAACAACACCTTCACACGCTTAATGCATCCTAATAACATAAAAGGGAAGGAATTTGCATATAATACATTCAAGCACTTCATAATCATTTCAACAATATAATGAGCCATACACGGCCTCACAATCCACGCGATTGCGGTAATCACAACCTAGACTCCCTCCTCACATAACAACCGACCACAGGATCTCGAACCACTTATAGTTTTACCTCAAACCATCCAACTATTATCTCGGTTTCAATTTCATAATTTAGTATTCTAATCATCATGATATACTGAAAAGCAATATATGAACTTACATAACTTACCAATGCTTAATTTACCGAACAAACAGATAACAAATAGTTGTGCATTGCAACCAACGGTTATAACCATACATACACATATATAAAGACATTCATACGACTTTAACTTGAAACGAATGCTTCGTAAGCTTAGTTAAACCAACTAAGCATGAAACACAATTATATTCAGGTATTGCAGTTAAGGGGTAAAACATGCTTATTTCATCATTCGAACGTTATTTCCTAAGTTATTTCACAAGCATAATTCAACTAAATAGACAAGTAATTATTCGAGGCGTTCATTCATTGTTTTGAAGTTACATTTCAGGCCTAATTAAGCCACTTAAACGTAATACCATTCTAGGTATTCGTTTATTATATCGAAGTTACTATTCGAACCTATTTAAATCATTTAAGCATAATATGTTCTAGGCATTCATTTATCATATCGAAGTTACTATTCGAACCTATTTAAGTCATTTAAGTATAATACGATTCCAGGCATTCATTTATCACATCAAAGTTACCATTCGAACCTATTTAAGCCATTTAAGCATAATACGATTCTAGGCATTCGTTTATAATATCGAAGTTACCATTCAAATCAACCTTTCAGGCATTCTTTAACTGAATTCACTTGAATCGGTTCTAAGCATGCATAACTCATTTGCAACTATAGTCTTAGGCCTGTATTCCACCTAACTTAACACGCATAGTTTCTCATTATAGTTTCCATGAGATTAACTAAACCTAAGCTGACATGCATCAACGTCTAGGTTAAAACATTCTCGAATGTAATAATAATTTAGGAGGGGAAAAACACTTATTGGACTAGTTTAAATTCAACCCCAATAGAGTAATTTCATGCCCCAACGCATGCCCAATTCGCTGAACTCGAACCCTAGCTCGGCTGCTTACTAAACCCAAAACCCTAGCTTCCAATTTGATGAAGTTGCAACGCGGTTTGGGTTGAATTCGACCACTTAATTTATAATGGGGTCGATTTTGGTGAGTATAGCCGGATTCCGGCACGTGAGTGCTGAAATTGGGGCGGCGACGTGTGTGTTTCTAGGTTTACTCAGCCGCGAGAAGTGGAGGAAGGAGAACGGTGGTGGTCGGCGGCTGGTGACACGTGGGTAGGGGACCGATGGCCTCCTTCTCTTGCCGACGACGCGTAACGAACTGCGGTGACGCCAGACGCCAACCAGTGGTTGCTGGTGAGAGAGAGAGAGAGAGAGAGACAGAGAGAGTAGCGAGTGTTAGAGAGAGAGAGAGAGGTGGGTAGGGGGTTCAGGTGTCTGAGACCCGAATTCAGCCCCCCTTTTTACTAATTTTTCCTTCGTTTTTTTTGGGTTCCAAAAGCCACACTAATTAAGTCCCATTCCCATTTTCGTTATCGATTGATCTAAGCTCGGGTCTTCAACGCCCTACAAGTGGCATCCTAACTTCGGGGATCGACTAAATAAAACGAAAAACGATTTTAGAAACTTGGGTTGTCATCGATTCAATAATTTTATAAATAAGTAATGTTAATAAAATCAATAATAACAATAGTAATGCTTTTTAATAAAATTATCATTCACATAAGCACATCGATAATAATTTAACTCGTATAGTTAATAAAAATACGAATTTTATAATGTAGAAAGCAAGACAGCCAGGTTGGCCTAAAATAAAGAAAGCGGTTCTTACACTCTAACGCAGAAGGTGAGACAACCAGGTTAACCTAAAATAAAGAAGGCGGGTCTTACCCTCTTTCCCCCTTAAAAGAATTTCATCCTCGAAATTCTAAACCTAAGTTCGGTCCTTCTAGAATGAATGCACACTATTATGATCTACACGGTAGGTTTCCAAAAGGTTTCATTTTACAATCACTATTTCTTTTAAATTGAAAGAAAAAGGCTTATGGTATCCAGTCTCCTCCTTGCCAACTCTCTTCAAGTGTCTGCTCACTCTATTTAGGTGCCGAGGGCAAATCGCATTGAAGAGGGCAAATGAGTTGGCATGGACAGCCATATTGAGTATGTTTTGAAAATGAAACATAGATTTTTGATAATCTAGACTCAGTTCACATGGCAAGCAACAACTCTATGCATATGCACCTATAAGTGGGCATCTAAAGGTATGACAACTGGAACGATGACATCTTAAGGTCATATACTAGTAGTCTCATTTTAAAACATGAATTCAAGTCACTTTTGGGGTCACAATGATTAAAATGGAGACTCCTATAACACATTTAGAATAATAAAAATGTCACATAGCACCACATAGCATGATTTAAGCATAATGGCATCACTTAGCACCATTTAAGTGCAATAGCATCACATAGTATTGCATAGTATCAGCAATTCAGTGTTCTTAAGCCTAAGAGTTGGTTGCAACATGACACTGACTTAGGTACATATGGCAAGCAATTCGCAAAATGAGAGCACATATGACTGACATTCCTATGTTCTTACATCAATTCTAGATTCATATTCTACAGAATACAAGAACCTTAGTAAGACTCACTAGATGAGAAACGTTTAGAATCTAAGGAGAAAACATTTGTAAATGATGGCATAAACAAAGAATCAAGCCTTATCCTGGTAGGTAGGATAAGAGCACATGGCATAAATGAAAAACTAAAAGCAACCCAGCCACACGCACATATAGCATGGCAAGGTAAGTAACCAGGCACACAGAGGCACAGTAGTGATAAGGTTTGAACTATAAATGCATTCATACTAAGTGTTAAAGTTGTTAATTACAATACCTGTACTCATTTTGATTTCAAACATAAAACAACAATAGGTCTCTGATCAAGCTCGATAATCTCGTACACTGATTTGCTGATGAGAATCTTCCTACATATTGCACTTTTATCCAGGTTGAAGAAAATAAAAACAAAATCATCCAGTTAATGCACATGAATTGTAATGCCAAATTGTCAAAGCTTCTTCTTTTTTACTCATCTTACATAATTCATATAACTACTGATAATCAAAAATAGCATAAACCAAGAACATGACCAAAAGGTTTATAAGCCCTCATTTATGAAGTCGCCAAGCACCACTCATGAGATCCTTTACCCTCTGGTTCAGGAATGCAACAAACAGTTCAACACTTTGCAGGCACATGGACTTAATGTACTTGCCAGCTGTTAGTTTTCCTCTGCAGTGTATTAGTTACCGACATCTGAGATTAATTAATGAATGAAGATTTAGTTTAGCACCAGCTTGACCTTGGTTGCATACCAGGGCTCCACGACAGCAACAAGCGCATTAGACAATAAGATCGATATATGACTTTTAGTGAGTGAAAAAGCATAGCTATAGGAAATTGTAGCAACTAAATGAGGCATGAGATAAGGTTGGTTAGTACAAGTTTGACTTTGGCTTTACACCAAGACATACACTGCAAAGCCCTTCAATAGCTGGGGCAGAAATTATAGCAGCTCATGACAGACAAAAGGATCTAGTACCATGCTTAGCTGAGGAGGGAAATGCAGAGGTATTATGGATAGCATAAGAGAAGGAAGCCTACATTGAACAGTGACGTGACTATGTAACATGCATGATGATGTGATTGTAGGTTTCTAAGGTCGTCTCATCATGCTTTCATATGTGTGTATGCAGTTATTCAGTTATCACATGGAAGCATAGAATTCACGGAATGCAAGCAACAAGTCAGAGGTTATGACATGTTATGAATCACTAAACTTAGATAATCTGAATAATTAAGTAACATACCAATCCGGCTCAAGTCAAGATCATTCACTAGCATACAAAATCGAAGCATTTCAAAACTGAGTTACTTAATTAGTGGGTTTTCATTTCATGGCAAGGCAATAGAGACATCACACAGCATCACTTGGCATCATAAGAAATCCCTAAGACATGCAGATTCACGGGGTTGTCACATAGAAAGAACACCTAGAATTGTATATACGCATACAATCCTCCTTTGTAACCTGTGGTCAATGGCTTGCCCTAAACACCGTCCAATTTAGGAAGGATTGGTGCCCAACCGCTAGGGTTGTTTGAGTATCGTTGACATTAATGGCCCTATAGGTATGCGTTGAGGTCTTATGAGGTACACCCATCCCACAGGTGATCATCAGTGTCTCACTGTAGGTTGCTTACCTTAGCCGGGGTCATTTACTATGTACAATTCCGAAGTCTGCTGGGTCATTCCTCCCTTTCACTTTCTGAGTGTATTAGGGTTCGTTCGAGCCAGACATCGTCACCCCATTCACGAATAACAATCCGTATAATAGAATGCAAGTAATGCACGACTTAGACAACAATGTCAAGAAAGAGGAACAGTAGGTACACTTACGCAATGTATAATAAGATCCTACCACTAGCATTTAGCATGTGAAAATATCCCCTAATTTCACTCAAGCAATTCAAAATTCACAATAGCAAGCTACCATTTTGTAGGATTATCAATCATAGCAACTAATTTCCCATCGTTCCTTTCTTAGCCCATTACGAAGGATTCTATCGACGTACACATCTTAGCACATACTCATTTACAAGCAACATTTGACAGACATAAGGGCGCGTATTTGTGAATCTAAACTCCCTTATCATTACTAGGAGAAAGCTAATCCTTTAGTGTAAGATAAACTTGGCTCGACAGTCAAGACAACATTAACATTTCAAAATCTTGAGTTTCAAAGGATGAAAAATAGCTTATCTATTTCGAGTCTCTTTGTTTTTAATAAAAGGATGGTTAACTGCATCCAGCCCTCTCTTTACCAACCTTCGAGTACGTCTACTCACTCTATTATGGGGCCCGAAGAGCAAATCGTACTTCAGGGGCAAAGATGAGCTTAGAGTTAAGGCTTTTTTAATCATTCGAATTCAAATCATATGTTCTTTTAACCTTCAATCAAAATACTAAGGCATATAAGCGAAACAACTTGATTGAGCTAACAGTTAACTTACCCACGAGGATATGAGCCACTCAGCCCACACCTTAGCAAATGGCTCTCTCATCCAGCCAATCAGCTCACTCAAGTCGCACCTAACTAGGTAAACGTGCTAACATTCATATGAAACTCACATTGGCGCACAAGGTAGGCATGCATCACGTTATTGTGAACGCATTCCTAGGCAACTATATGAGATGCAAGACTCAGGTCGCGGCCTATGGTCGCAGGACCTTGCTCTGATACCATCAATGTAACACCCCCAGCCCCTAGGGCCAGGAGCGTAACATTTTCTTAACTTCTTACTTAAATTTTGGGGCGAAACGGATAGAGTTTCCCCTAAAAACTGATCGTTTCCAGGCTAAAAGTCTTACAATAAACCCCTGCAAATCAACGGAAGCGTAAAACATTTAAAAGAAGCTCAACGGCTACACGGCGGAGTTCATAACTCAACGAGCCGCTCGCTTGGAGTACACCAAATAGAATAGTTCATTAATAAAGAGGAAATGAAAAATACAACTCAATGGTTCACACAACCGGAGTATTGGGGTTTACATCCCAGAACATAACTAACTTTAACCAAGAAGACATCTAACTAACTATATGATTGGCTCATATGGACATACAAAGTGACTCATAAACAATATACATTACATGAGATAGAGTTCCTAGTTTACAAACAATTGCAACTTGAGTAGTACATAGCACTATTTTGTTCAACATGTAAGGCCAATTCAACACAAACACACACGACGCCTTTCAATCAAGGATGAACTCCATCTTGGCATAAATGATTCACTTCTACTTGCCATAAAGAAAACCTGGGGGAAAAAGGGGAAAGGAAATGAAGTGAGCCACCACATGCCCAGTGAGTGTTCCTCCACTCCTTAAAACAAAACCATTTACAGGCAATACTGCTCATACTAACCACGTATCAAGAATTTATGAATCACTAATCATCATATTAAGCTATATGACACACTCGTAGGCTATTCACATGTCAAACATTCATTCATTTGGGAGAAATGCCTTTATTCATAGAACTTTTAACATGTTAGAAGCTTTCTTACTCAATTCATGCATTTTTAATCAGACAGGTTTAATGTAGAAAAAGGATGAGCCCGCATGTTGTTAGAATTAACATTCAACCATGCAGAGGAATCATTTCATCAATCATTCATAGAAAACTTTCTTTCTTTCCTTGAAAACATTCTTCTTAACCTCTTGAGGTTCTTGCTCCTTTAAAAGAGATTTCATTTTGTATCGGCCATATAACGACCCTTATAAGCTTTTCACATTTCATTCATCTGGCCTCTTGATGGCCCATAAAAACTTTCTTTCTGAAATACTTGAAATAGCGTAATGCCGACTGCTTTTCTTCGCCTATTAGAAAAATACATCTGGCATAAGATCATTACATAGTGTTGATTGGGTGAGATCTATTCTCAACCCCATAGTGAGACCTAATGCTCACGCTTAAGCTCTTACTCTCGGAACGGCTACATATAACATATTGGACTGTTACATTACCCTTGTTAGGGTCTTCTAGGGTTTCCTAGTACTAGGACTTATCCCCTAGACTTACATCATTCATATCATATTGTCTGAAGTACATTCTCTTAGCTAACTTAAAGCATGTGGGCCATAACGGCTAATAATTTTACTGTCTTTCACAGCGAAATCATCCATCATACAACTCACGCCTTTGTAAAACTCTTTAGGGATTCCTCCGTTCAAGCGAGTTCACTCCCAAAACGAAGTTCGTAAGCTAATATGTCATCGATTGTTAATAGCCATGGCTACTATTGTTTTGAAACACGGTAAACATTTTTTGAAAACAACCCTTCACACGCGTAACGCATCTTAATAACATAAAAGGGTAGGGATTTACACATAATACATTCAAGGACTTCATAATCATGTCAATAACATAATGAGGCACAAACGGCCTCGCAATCCACACGATTGCGGTATTCACAACTCAGACTCCCTCCTCACATAGCAACTGACCACAGGACCTCAAACCACTCATAGTTCTACCTTAAACCATCCAACTACCATCTCGGTTTCAATTTCACAATTTAGTTTTCTAATGATCATGATATACTGAAAAGCAATTTATAAACTTACGTAACTTACCTATGCTTAACTTACCGAACAAACAGATAAGAAATAGTTGTGCATTGCAACCAGCGGTTATAACCATACATGCACATATATATAGACATTCATACGACCTTAACTTGAAACGAATGCTTCGTAAGCTAAGCTAAACCAACTAAGCATGAAACACAAATATATTCAGGTATTGCAGTTAAGGGGTAAAACATGCTTATTTCGTCATTCGAACGTTGTTTCCTAAGTTATTTCACAAGCATAATTCAACTAAATAGACAAGTAATGATTCGAGGCGTTCATTCATTGTTTCGAAGTTACATCTCCAGCCTAATTAAGCCACTTAAACATAACACGATTCAAGGCATTCGTTTATTATATCGAAGTTACTATTCAAACCTATTTAAGTCATTTAAGCGTAATACGTTCTGGAAATTCATTTATCATATCGAAGTTACTATTCGAACCTATTTAAGTTATTTAAGCATAATATGATTGTAGGCATTCATTTATCATATCGAAGTTACCATTCGAACCTATTTAAGTCATTTAAGCATAATATGATTCTAGGCATTTATTTATCATGTCGAACTTATCATTCAAATCAACCTTTCAGGCATGCATTAACTGAATTCACTTGAATCGGTTCTAAGCATGCATAACTCATTTCCAACTATAGTTGTAGGCATGTATTCCATGGAACTTAACATGCATAGTTTCTCATTACAGTTTCCATGAGATTAACTAAACCTAAGCTGACATGCACCATCGTCTAGCTCAAATATTTTTGAATCTAATAATAATTTAGGAGGGGAAGAACACTTACTTGGACTAGCTTAAATTCAACCCTAATAAAGTAATTTCACGCGCCAATGCACGCCTAATTCACTGAACTCAAACCCTAGCTCGACTACTTGCTAAACCTGAAACCCTAACTTCCAATTTGATGAAGTTTCAACGTGGTTTGGGTCGAATTCGACCCCTTAATTTATAATGGGGGTCGATTTTGGTGAGTATGGCCGGATTCCAGCACATGGGTGGTGAAATCGGGGGCGGCGACGTGTGTATTTCTTGGTTTGTTCAACCGCGAGAAGTGGAGAAAGGAGAACGGTGGTGGTCTGCGACTAGTGACGTGTGGGTAGGGCACCCATGGTCTCCTTCTGTCGCCGACGACGCATAGCAGACAGTGGTGATGCCAGACGCCGGCCAGTGGTTGCCGATGAGAGAGAAAGAGAGAGTAGCGAGTGTTAGAGAGAGAGAGAGAGAGAGGTGGGGCGAGGGTTCGGGCGTCTGAAACCCGATTTGAGCCCCCCCTTTTACTAATTTTTCCTTCTCTTTTATTTTTTCTTCCAAAAGCCACACTAATTAAATCTCATTCCCATTTTTGTTATCGATCGGTCTAAGCTTGGGTCGAAGCGCCCTACAAGTGGCATCCTACTTAAACTTCGGGAATCGACTAAATAAAACGAAAAACGATTTTAAAAACTCGGGTTATCTTCGATTCAATAATTTTATAGATAAGTAATGTCAATAAAATCAATAATAACAATAGTAATTCTTTTTAATAAAATTATCGTTCACATAGGCACATCGATAATAATTTAACTCGTATAGTTAATAAAGATACGAATTTTATAATGTAGAAGTTAAGACAGCCACGTTAACCTAAAATAAAGAAGGCGGGTCTTACAAAAGGAGTGCCATCGAACTAAAAATTTAATCTTTTCTTTCGAAACAAACTGAATTGTCTAAACTAATCCAATTGCATTCTTTCAAATGTTCTTGTTTTTAGTCTTGCTCATAGATCTTTGATTGATAGGATTTCCTCTCACCAAACAACTCTCTTTCAAGAATCGTTAAAATAAGTTCTAACTTGTAGTTCTAAGAATGAGTTTCTCCTTTCAGTACTTCACTCAACTATCTAGTATAAACCAGCAAATATGGCAAAAAAATTACTCACAACAGTTCATTCACAAGATAGAATTCAATCATACCAATTTAGATAAAGCAGAAATAATGAAAATTAAAGATCCAACATCAATACTTTGGCTAGCAAGTCCCTAGATTGAACAAAACTACTCACATATAATTAAAATTAACAACATCTAAATAAGAATTTAAGAAGAGATTAGAAGGAAAGAAAGCCTAGCAATAATGGTCGTCTTCAATGGTTTCCCAATCTCCAAGCCTTCAAGTGCCAATCTTCCACTTCAATTCCCTCTCTTGCTCTAAAGAAAATTTAAAAATACTAAAATTAATGATAGAAATGAGATAAAGATGAGGGATAGATGTTATGGATAGCCGAGAGACTCTTTTTAAGCACAAACTCGGGTGTCCTTAACCACAAGATGAATGAAGACAAAGAGGCAAGCAGTTTCAAGCTCACCACAGACCATGGGCTTCACCATACAGCGCCCATGGTTGCCTCTGTTCAAAATTCTCTGACTCTTCTTTTCCTCCATGGGCATGGTGACTTAGGGGCATCCATAGAGAGTCAAATCATACTTAATTGGGATCAAACTAAGAACAAAAAGGTATAAGAACCTACAAAACACAAAAAATAATCATACACAAGCGTAAAACAAGAATATGAATGTAGATTATAAAACAAAGTTCATAATTCTCCCCAAAAATGCAACAAAATGACCCCAAAATGAAGTATACTCTAGGCACTTATGAGTGAGCTAGAAGAGTTAGTTTAGCATTTGTCTTGCTTGATTGATTATTCAACCCTAGCTCCGTACCAAACTTGCCCTCTTCAAAAGGATTTTCCCTTAAATCCTTATGGCCAAATGCATGATTCCCCAAGGTCATTAACTAAACAAGATGGATGCACCCATTGAACTTTAACAATGCCATGGTGTTAAGGGTTCTACCCTTTTCAAACACATAAGTATTTCCAGAAAACTTAGGTGCTATTTAAGTATGAAAATATTGCCTGGAAACTCCAATGCTCATAAGCTTGTTAAAAGCACTAATGTACTCATCATAAGATATTTCCAAGCAATTGGATTTCTAATGCTCATGAGTTACCCGCATGTTGAGAGAGAGAGAGAGGCTTGTTCTTAATGGGATGAGAAAGATTTAGGAAGGATGGCCTTCTTAGGATTCTCATCTTTTAAGCTTAAACATGAACATCAATGGCCTTATTTTCTTGGGTTCGGGTTAGAATCTTCATAACGTCATCAGCTTGGGAAACACCCACTTCTAGTAAGATTGAAGCTTTAAGAGGGATGCTTATCATAGCTTGGTCATTCTCATATGAGCTCTGTTCTAAGGCTAGTCATGGGTCTTCCTCATAAACCAAAGCGGGTTCATAGTCTCTCAAGAGTTCTTGTTTGTTTGGAACTTAATCCTTTAACATCTCTTTACTAGTTCTTTTTCTAAGCCAATAATAATTAGTATAGCCCTTAGGAAAGTACTTCTTATCGATGTAACTTTTGAGTTTGCCCCAACTTTTGGTTGTGGTTCTACCTTTTTTGCCTCTTGTTTGCACAAGGCGTGCATGTCATGAGTAGTCAAACATTTGGATGTTA
Source organism: Lophocereus schottii (assembly GCA_002740545.1). Classification (NCBI taxonomy): domain Eukaryota; kingdom Viridiplantae; phylum Streptophyta; class Magnoliopsida; order Caryophyllales; family Cactaceae; genus Lophocereus; species Lophocereus schottii. The sequence goes on from NCQV01151501.1 coordinate 27,901, forward strand.
AGGATAGCTACTTTAAAGCTGTTTTCATCCGACAAACCATTTTTCTCTATACATTCTTTTAGTGTACACACCCACTCTATGTAAAGAGTTGGAATCAACTGTTCTTTGAAATATGACATATTCATGGTAAAGCGAAAGAGTTTAGGATTGAATTTAGGTAAACAAAAGGAAATTGGTTGAAAGTTTTTTTTTTTTTTTTGGGTGGACCTAATGATTCTTTTTGTAGCTTGGAAACGTGTTTTGGCCATATTGGGTTTTTGGGGACTTAGCAGTATAGAGGGAGGTAAACAAAGGGATGGAAGCTACAAACAATTTAAGGACCTTTGTGCTATGATACTAACTAATGTGAAGTAGGACCCTTGAGCCATCAAGGACAAGGTGACAGTGCCTTGAAGTATGGGACCAAATTTGGAACAAGGGCCTTGATTAGAACTAGGCACAATTTAAGGCTCTAAAGCGAGATGTGCTTCAGAATGAAAAACAAAGATACGATAAATATTTAAGACAAATGAATTTTTTTGGTCACATAGAGGTGCTAAACACCACTTAGTCCTCTAAAGGTTAACCACAAAGACTAAGATAAAATTTAGATTCTAAAAACAACACAAAAAAGGGGGATAAAGCTTTAAGAGATTTTTATGACAGCAATAGCAACCAACTATATCATATATCATTCATCAAAGTCTATTCAATATTATTACAAGAGAGAAATTAGGCCTATTTAAATGCTTACAAAGATTATAGGTTATCCCCCAAGCAAGGAATTGGAAAATAGGAAAAACATGACCTTAGCCACTAGAAATTAGCAAAAAATGCCCTAGTAGGACCGATAAAAAGTAAACAGCAAAACTTACATGGCCAATAGAAATAGCTCAACATTTTCTCACTAGTGCAAACCAATGAAATAACTCGAACAAATATACAGACTCATATTACAAAGAAAATAGTACAAATAGTACAAATCTTCCTTGTCCCTATGTGCTAGAAATTTAGTGTTTATGACATATAAAAAAAGAAAGTTTCTTTAAACCTTCCCTTTTGAGAATATTCGAATAATTGTCTAGAGGGTGTTATCCTGTTACATCTTGCTTCCTTCGGTAGGTTCAAGGTTCCTAAACCCAGTTTTTAGTCTCCCTTTTAAGCTAAGCAGTGAACATCTGGATTTTGGAAATATTGCTTCTTTCCCAGATTTTCCATAAATGTTTTGGGATTTCCCAAAACTATATACCTGGATGGAAAACTAGACTCAAAGAGCTTCCTAAGCATAGCTAAATGCTTTTATTTGAACAATTCTTGATATGTTAAAACTCAGCTCAAAGTTGACATATGTTCCTTTAAATAAACTAGATAGCTTCTTCTTGTAAGATTTAGTGATGTAGTTCACCACTAATAAGTGAACTATGACCTAATACGACTTCATGATTTAACGTAGACTTATTCGTGAGTCTAAGCCTTATGTGTCATCCATAGTTGAGCTAATTCAGCTTCAAACGTGACCAAACTTTCGATAAATATGAGATATGTCACTCAGGAGAGGAACGTTTGGCATTGGCTGTGAATGGTGGTTCAAGGAATGTGGTTTTGTACCTTACCCTCCATCATTTGTATAATCCCACTTTATAAAGACTTCATGGTGGCTGTGCCTACAGTCTTGAGCACTTAGTTGTATCCCCACAATGATGCGTTTAAAGAAAAATTTGTGCAAGAGGAGTAAAGGCATCTCACGGACATTAATCAACTTAGGGCTCACCTGAATGAGATAACCCACGATGACGGAAATCTGCATCCATATCTTTGTATTTTGTCTTAGCATGGCCTATTTAACTCATTTTTTCTTCTTTTTAGGTGGTCTTAGGACCCTTGGTCTAGGGTAGAGAACCCAACAGCTTATGTTGAGAGAACCTCCATGTTGTCTTGGCAGAGGGTGTTGCTGCTAGGCCTGTACGGGCATGTTTGGTACATAAGGCAGAAAGTGATTACACAGTTGGCACCATGTTTGTCCTCTCATCTTAATAATGATCATCCTCTTTCCACCATGTTGGTGGCTACTCTTAAGCTGGAGGAAATCTAGCCTTTGAGAATCAGGGTGCCATGTTTGAACTTTGCTCACACAAAAGACTCACTACCAGAAAATGTACATGATCTCGACACCTTTGCCCCACATATGTCACAAAAAAAACAATGAGAAATTCCATCGACGCTCTTAGAAAGCGTCGAGTTTTTCGGTGTCGAAGATATCTCGACAATTTCTGCGTAAGTAGATCAGGGAAGATACACTATTTTATGTTGGTCTAGCATTGTGATAGTTTTTCGTGCCAATAATTATATTTGCCATAAAAGGAGATTGTTTGGAACCATTCCTGCTGATGCCAAAAAGCACTTTGCTCAATATATGTTTAATTATCATCGACTACATTTAAATATATGCTTTCATATATAGTAATACCAAAATTTTTACCATGTAACATCCTAAAAAGTACTGAAGTGACAAAAGTGTAGTACATTTAGTTTGTTCCAAATGACATAAATATAAGTAGAAATTCTTGAAATTTTTAAACATCCCAAAGTATTTTGGACGCAACTAATGAAATTCTTGACGTAAATATAAGTAATGTAGGTTTTAGAGAGACCTAGTGAGCCCACAGGCCTAGGGGTGGGGGGGAAGCGTATTGCCTAGGCCCAATAGCCCCACAGCCTATCCATCCCTATTTCCCAAATAATGGGCAAATACAGTTCCTCCCCAGAGTTAAACCCTAGTGAGGAGGTTGGGAGGCGAGCAATAATGCCAATTCGTCAAACACCCTTTCAGCAAGTAACACCTAACATATCTGCTAACAAATATCCAATTAATGCATTAAGAACCTTATAAAAGATAACAAAATGTCAAATTCATTTAAAAGTATCCAAACTTAAAAGAAAATCATTTTCCAACTTATCTGCCAAAGGGACTGTGATAAATTCACTCTTGATAAATTTGCTGATTAACAATTATTTCATTCTGGGAAAGTGTAGTAAAAAAGCTACTACACCAACTAAACCACATATCTTTCAACTTTATGAACGTTACAATTTGATGGAGAAGTTATGGTACATAATGGTCGTATTCGGTAAAATTAGCTATTTTAGTAAGAGTTAATTATTTTATTAGCTGTTAGTGATTTTATTAGCGATTGGCTATGACCCATTAGTAGTTAGTTGTTAACTGTTCAACTAGTAATTTAAAATAATTGTGTTTGGTAAATATAGCTGTTAAAATAGCAGATTTATGTAAAATAACTAAAAATGACATAACAAATAAAGATTTTTAGTAAATAAAAAGAAGAATTTTGTAATTTGCAATGCAACCACTAGGTAGAGGTTTGTAAAAACTACTTTTATTAACTTTTGACAGTACTTAAACGTCTAACTACTACCTTATCTATTACTTTACTAAACACTTTTAAGTAGTGATCCATAACATTTTGATAACTACATCCCTAAGCTCTACTTCAACCTCTATTATGTAACATAACCAATATCTTGATAAATTTGCTTAATAACAATTTCCACAAATACACGTACACAAAATGATGTGATCAAAAGAATAGGAGGAAGTGAAAAGAGATCAATGCATCAAAGCAAAACATGAGAAACATGGGAGCATGCATGAAATGAGATCTCTTCACCATTCTAAAGATTAGGGAAAACAGACTAAGCATGTATCAAAATTGAGAGAGTCAAATCAATATGACATAATCGACTACATTTATAAACTTCGCAAATCATAAAGAAGAAGAATCTCTAGCTGATAACACCCCACAACGAACACTAAAATGAAAGACTCAACTGGCTTCTGAAACACCTAAATGGGAATATGCATACACAAAAAATCATGATTTATTTAACCATATCATACCAATTGAAAAATTTTAGAAGTGTTATTTGACACAGAAAAGCATTTGACTTGGGGATGCACATATTTTCTATTTAAACGACTTATATGGAAGTTAAATTTCCAGGAACATCTAATTTAAAATGTAGTATATAATAATTTGTTGTCTATATCGCAAGGGCACTTTTAGATGGGCTATGCTCCTACGTATTTTAATTCCTTAACCGTCTATTGGAGGTTGGTGATATATGATGTTATCCTTCCAATCTCTAATCTAAATGTGGTCAATAGGGCGTCTGTGGCTACATGCCCAATATGCAAGCCAAAATCAAATGACAAACTCTTCTCCTCTTCTTTCTGTGTCATTTTAGGATATTATCAGGGTGTGCACATATTCCTTCCACCATCTTGTACTTCAAGGTTTTCGTCATCTTCTTTTTTGAACAATCAGCTCAGTGTTAAGTGATGTTTGTTATATGCCTTGATCTCAAGGCATATTTGCCATATAGATACGGTTGTTAGATCCTTTTGCACGCATACTTGAATACTATCTGTGTATTTGATTGCTTACAAGAAACGTGCTTAACAAGATCGTTGGGTATCTGATTGTCTAGAGCTCCAATGTTGGAGTTCAAATACCTTGAGCTTCTATTGCCAAGGACTTTAACTGAATTGGCAGAAATGGACACGTGTTAGAGTCATAAAAGGTGTACAACTTGAAACGAGCAAAAAAGGAATTTTATGACTCTATGATTATTCTTCTGTCCCTAGAATTTGCATATGTATTTGGTAACACTTATACTATTCATAAATATGCATTCCATGATAAGGAGACATGAGGTAAGTTTTGGTACAAAATTTATTCATCATATGCTTGAAATTTGGCTATTTGTTTTGTACTTTAAAGGGTTGTATACCACACTATACCAATATGGATTAATTAAATTAATTTTAATATAATTGATTAGGCTATCTTAGTAATTGCTCAATTGTACGCTTTTAAAAAAGCAAGATTGTCTTTGTGGTTTTGGATGACGTAATAGATAGTGACATTTTAGATGCTTGAAAAGCATATTTAAATATTTTGCAATCAAGTAAAAACAAAAAACACTTTTCCTTGAAAGGGACAATTGCAGTCAACCATCATAAAATTAAAGTGGTTTCTCCCTTAACAAAATAGAATGGAATAGCTAAGATGTTAAATGAAAGCTAAAGAACCACATCTCCAAGACATGAGATGTCAATAAGTGACTAAGTAGATGTTGAAAAAGTGAACTGGACATTAAGGCCCTAGAACAAGCTGGTAGTTGTGACATAAAAGCATCCAACAAAATATTCTAAAGGATCCAACAACTACATCTCTAGTATCCTCCAACGTTCTCATTCTCACTGCTTATAAGTGGGGATCTAACTTGAGGAGTGGGCTTTACTATATGCAGAAACGCTGAAGACAAAGAGTACTCAACGACATAACATACAAGATCAACGAGCTTAACTGCTATCCAAAGTGTTGTTGTATTCTTGAATGATAAACTTCGTTTCCTTATACAATTTTATGGGCCTTCCTATGAGATGAATTACTTTCACAGTCGATCTACCAAGTATAAAACAAAATTGGTTCCCCAAAAACGATATATCATTCGTTAACATCCTCTTGATCACCATTTTCTATAACTTTATAGTGTAACCAAGTGGTTTTATACTCAATAATTATTGCAATTTTGAGAGATCACTCTTGTTCTTATAGATATAGATGTTTGTATTGATTCTTCATTCACTGGTATCTTTGCAACCCTAAAAATAATATTAAACAGATTCATTAGCCACTTTAATCCCTTTTCACCTAATGACTTCCAAATTTTCATAGGGGATACAATTTGAGCCCATAGCCATTCTAATCTTCATCTTTGTTGAGGCCTCTTTGATCTCAGTTTTACTAATGCATCCATAGAACCAGTAGTTTTGTTGCCTATGGTGACACCCTTGCTCACAATTCTAGGAATTCTCAATCATCTTACTACTAAAGGGCTTGCAATAGTAAAGTTGCTACTAGCATTTCCTTTATTTGGTTTGCCTTTACTAGGACCTTGCCATTTTTATGGCTGACACAGCTTGCATTTCCTAAGTCTTTTGTTACCTTTTCCCCAACCTTTGCTAACTTAAGGACCTCCTTCTCAGGTTTCTTAGTCTCAAGTTTCTGATATGACCTTTCATAGATACTATTCTTTACTAAAGTGATAGCTTTCTTTGGTAGCCTTTTAGCAGTCTTGTACCTAACTTTTTAACCTTTTTTTCTTCATCAGTTCTATTATTGATGAGAGCTGCGTATGCACGTTGTTGTCCTTCACTTTTTCTTTCACCTCTTTATTCCACCACCAAGCTCTTTTTATTCAATCACCACCTCGTCTAGAGGTTCTTAAGATTTCCTTTATTGACCTATAAGTGCACTATACCTACACTACATTGCTCGTTTCCACTTCCCTCATGTTTTAATCTTCTCTAATAACTAAATTGCATTTTCACCAGTAAGACTCCACCATTTAACTTTAGGAACTCAACACTCCTCCTTTTCCTCTTTGAAATGCTAATCTCATATCCATTACTAATAGTCTATGTTGTGTCACTAAATACTCACCGAGTATAACTTTACAACCTTTGCACAACACCTATTGCTTTCTCTAGTTAGAGAGTACTCAATTTGAGTATGTGATGTCATCCGTAAAAATCACGAAGTGGTCCTCCTTCATTTAAAATGGGAGTTTACAATCATTAACGCATAAGCAACTGCATATAGAATGGACACCTCGCCTTTGTTTCTTTTTTGACTGTCCAAACTTTTATGCTTCATGTCATGCCCATCTGTATGCCCTTAAAGTTTGCACCCATGTAAACTTTCTCATTCTGAGGGGGCACTCTAAGTAACTACATTAGAATCCTTCTAAAATTATCTTTTAGGATGTGGTTGGATATTATAAATTAGAAGGAAACAAAAAAAATTTGGAAAATCATATATTTTTTTTCTCTACTTCAACGTAGACAAGTAGCGAAGAAAAAGTCTAGAAAAACATTTGATGGAAATAAATTATTTTTATGCCATATAATTTTCCCCTAAAAAGATGAGGAAAGTTGTTGGAAAATTAACATAAGTTGTTGGGTTTAATGGCACAAAATAAGCTCTGTAGATCCACTGCGGGCTTCAAGGAGTTTGGGATACGGACCCTAGCGGCTAGTGTTTCGTCATCTTCACAGCTAGGGTTGAGAGTGTTTTTGAGAGAGATTATAAGAGAGATGGTACTCTGATTGCTTGATCAAATCACTCATTGTGATTGTGATCGCATTGTACTCGCTCCCTCGCAGTGGATTATTTGTGCTTGTCGCCATCTGTGGTTTTTCCCGCATTGGATTTCTACATAAATCTGTGTTCTTTATTGTTCTTGTTATCGTTGTTTACTTTTGAATATTATTCAGCTATTAGTTTGCTCTAATTCCTAATAAGTGGTATCAGAGCCCTAGCTTAGGATGTATTTTCAATCATAAAGGTTGATATTCTGAAGTTTGATAGGGAGATTAGTTTTAATCTCTTAAAGGTGTAGATGAGAGCGGTTCTCATCTAGTATGGATTGTGGAAGGTTCTTTCAGCATCTTATACGAAGCCCAGTACGATGGCAGACGAACAATGGGCGGAGCAGCAAAAGAAGAAGCGCGGTTCTTTGACGGACGACGAATGGGAGGAACCAGGGCTGAAGGCACTTTCTGCCATACAGTTGTGTTTGGCACCACATGTCTTGCGAGAGGTGCTTGATAAGACAACTGCAGTGGGTCTTTGTGTTCGGCTGGAGGAACTCTACATGACGAAGAGTAGACCTGGTAGATTGGTCATTCGGGTCGGGTACGGGTCGGGTCTTAGTTCGGTTCGGATCATTTTCGGGTCAACCATGTTCGGGTGGGGTTCGGTTCGGTTCGGGTTCAATTCATGCTCAGGTCACTTACGGGTACCATGTTCGGGTCGGCACGGGTTCGGTTCAGGAAGAGCTCGAGTCGGGTCTGTTTCGAGTTGTCCACAGTAGCCCAACTCGAATCGGGTATGGGTCAAGTATAATTTGGATCGGGATTCAATTCAATATTTGAATCAATATTAGATTAGGTGTAAATCGAATCGAGCATAAATCAAGTTGAGTTAATTTTCAAATCATTGTATGTTTTCAATGTAGCCATCTTTAGTTTTTTACTGTTAACTTGCATTTAATAGATAAAAGCTGTTTAACTAGACAAACCCATTTATTCTATATTTCTCTTTTAATTCATATGTTAATGATTAATTGATTATATATATATATATAATCAATTAATCATTAATTGATTATATATATATATATATATATATATATATATATATATTAGGGTTAGTTCTAAACTTACTAAGAAAGTTAGTAAATTACAAATACAAGTATATAACTCATCCCTAACCCTATATCAAATGCACCGTGCAATTATCCAAAAGATTTGTAAGGCTCGCCTCCTTTATTTCCAATAATGTGGCTGCCTTACCTTCTACGTTACAAAATTCATATTTTTATTAA
>NCQV01151556.1:14597-28039 GCA_002740545.1 Lophocereus schottii
TGACCCCCCTCTTACTTCTCTCTTTTTTTAACCCATCAAAAGAGAGAGAAAGCTAGGGTTCTAGATGGCTTTGGTGGTATGTTATAACTCTTGGCCTAATATTGACTGACCCCTTCTACTTGAGTAATCAATATTAAAACTATACACAAACTCCCAAAATCAAATCATTTTTAAATATCACATTCACTTAGCACATATAACTAATCTAACACAACTAATTAGGCTATCTAAATCAAATAACTTACAAAGCCAAAATTCAATGTCCTGACCACTAAATTCTTACCGAATCCACTAGAAAGCAGCTCGATTTTCCCAACTATTACACTCCTCCCCTATATAAAAGTTTCATCCTTGAAACTTTTGTTGCCTAAAATATCGATAAAACATGACGTCATCAAACACATGGCACAACTCATGTGAGAATTAAGGGGGAGAATCTAAAATGTCCATTCATAACTAAAAATAACTTTTAGAATCAAGAAGGAATTTATAGCATCCAGCTGCCTCTCACCAATCTTTTTCAAGCGTCTCACTCTATTAAGGTGTCATGGGTAAATCGCACAGAAGAGGATAACTAAGTTAGCATGGATAGCCATATTAAAACTTGCTTTAAAACTAACACAGACTTTCAATCTTGTATCCAAGTAGCGCCAGTTGCCATCTCAATGTTTTCCACGCGAAACAGTCAATCGAGCAGTCTAGGGCATGTCAATATAATCAAGCTAAATTAACCCCATCCTAAAGTATAAAGATATCAAATCACCTTAGAATCAAGTCAATCAACTAGGAAGCTTTCATATCATAGCCGAGTAGGGGAGACATCACATAATTTCACATAACCACGTACTAGTGACAATACTCAAACAATAAGCAAGACCATAAAGACTTGACATAGAACGACAGCCTGTTTATAAGGGGTTGGATACAACGAGAGGCAAACTAGAGCACAATTGGGAGCAATGAGAGGCAACAGATGCTTTGGATGAAATTCTCATAGTCTTCCTCATTCAGGCAGTTAATGTAATCGTCCCGGCCCGAACACTCAATGATCTGCTCCAAGGTAAGGGAGGATATGAAAATGGTGCTCGGATATGGAGACTTTAGCCTCCAAGGCACTACAGGGTCGAATATCGCTTGGTGGTCCACCCGATTCCCTGGGTACGTGATAAGGCCATAAGCGCACGGTGACGTTATAGCAAATCAAGGTCGTCCCCCATACAGAAAAATGGGCAGCTTGGTGCACAAGCATCCCGCATTCATGCAAGGTCCGGGGAAGGACCCCACCCTAAGGGGTGAATTGTAGGCAACATAACTTGACTTTATCAGTGGCTGATTCCAACGCTCGAACCCGTGACCTTTCGGTCACACAGAGGCAACCTTACCGTTGTTCCAAGGCTCCCCTTCTATCAGGTTATATTCCTTTAAGATAGTCTGAGTGTATCAAAATTTGACACTGAAATTAAACTAATCTACCATTGAATTTAATGGATAAATATTCAAGGAATTAAGTTAATCAAGCAATTACCAAGTTCAATAATCGATCAAGCACCTTCTCTTTAATTAGGAAATCTTAAGACTGATAATCGAGTATCACAACCCACTTTTAAGAAGAAGTGAAATACCAAATCAAATCAATCATCAATTCTCATGGATTCTCGATTAGTTTAGGTTTATTAGGCACACGATTTTCTTTCTAGATCTCTCGATTGGCAATTCTTTCTCAAGACATCACACAATCAAGTCGAATCTGGTTGGGTTCATGTTCAGCATAAAATCAAATCTCAAGACATCACCCAAATTAAATCACTCATCAATTCTTTCTCATGGACTCCTCCAAGAGCATGAAATCACTAAACATGTAGATTTATCCCCAAAAAATGCAAGCACAACCTCTTAAAAATCCTATACAAATTAGGCAATTATTACTTCCCCATGCTTAAATATTTTTCTTGTCCTCAAGCAAACACTAGATAAAAAGAACAAGGGGTGATGCATCTAGGATTCAAAAGCACAACAACCTCCTCCAGCTAAGGAAGTCATAGGGCATCACAAGCAAGAATATCGATCAAAGGCATTGGCATAGCCAGGACTAAAAGTAAGGGGTGTCGAGATTACAGTACACATAACATAAACTTCGATATAAGCTCTGAGAATGAATTGGATAGCTAGTTCATTCAAGAAAATTGTCATCAACGAGATCTTATGTTTTAAGAGTAAAGCTTGTTATCATTGTTGGACAAACTTTTAAAAAATCAGTTTCAAAATAAGTAAGAATGGCATCTTTTAAAATTAGTCTCATATTTTATTGTGCAATTTTGTCTTGATGAACTTCATAAACATAAACAAGCAACCAGTAACAAGCATAAACAAGCAACCGATAACAAACCAAATTAGCCCAATGACCCCAACCAAATTGAGGCAAAATCCCTCAATTTTCAATTCATGAGTAAATGAGTAATCACTAAGTTAATCAATTATTTAATAAATCTAAGTAAAATCACTAAACTATGACAATAATTTACAAAATAACATAATTATAAACTAAAATTGGAAAATTTATACCTTAGGGCTTCGATTTCTAATCAATGAAGGAACGCGAAGGTAGAGGTGTGGAGCAGTGGCAGCTACACCATTGGCATTTGGTAGGAAAATCGATGGCATGAGTGGGCAATGACGGTGATTGGGCCCACCAACGAGCAATTAAGAGAGAAAGCATGGGGTAAAACAAAAGGGACCACAATAAAGATTGATATACGCTCAAAGGGGTTCGCAAAGGAAATAAACATATAACGCAAGGGTAGGCTATTTGGTTATGGACCTAAAGTGACCGAAGAAAGAATGTCTTTATCATTTCGTCAAATATGCACATGTTAATGTAGTTCTGAATAAGAATCTAGGCAAATTCTAGAGATATAGCATAAAAGAGTCCCACACACGAAAGAACATGAGACCAAATAATAAAATTAGTTCAAGTAAGGCTTAAATTCTCATAGGCTATCTACCAAAATCTCAATTAGCTTATAAAATAATTTCATGTATCAACATAAGTGTAATAGGCTCAAACCTGAACCATGCTAATTACTTTGATTAATCTTTATTCAAATTAATTAAGTAGAGCACTACATTTCAATTCAAATAACACCACCTCCCAGTGTGGGTCCTACTTTCGTGGGGTCTAGGGAGATCCAAATGTAAGTAGCCTTGCCTCTATCAGCATCTCTGCCCGTAGAGAGGCTGAATCCAAGAGACTCATAAAACAAGATTTTGTGAAAATATTTTATGGAAGAATGGTTTTGTGGAAACATTTCATGGAAAAAAGCTAAGGATATGCAGGAAGGAATGAACTAAGCGATAATAATAACTCAGGTGGTCGTAACTATGAGAATAAATGTACAACATAAGTACAACATAGCCCAGGAAGGAACTATACCCTTACAAATAGAGGTAGGCAAACAATGTCTCTTCCCTGATGTAAGTACTACCTGCATACAAATACGATATATAGAAAAACCACAACTAAAACTACCCTACTGCAGCCGAAAAACTACAACTGAATCAGGCGGCAAACTCTCTGTGAGCTAAGATCCTAATCCTATCCCTCCGAAGTCTCCTATTCTGAGTCATGTTCTCCGTCAATCCTATAACTTCCAAGTCCTCTCTAATCACCTTGTCCAAACTCTTCTTTGGTCATCCCCTCCCTCTTTTACCTTCAAGGATGTTAATCCTCTCACATCTCCTCACTGGAATGTCCACACTCCTTCTTTTCACATGGTCGAACAATCTTAGTCTGGTTTCTCTCATCTTATCCTTGATGGGAGCTACCTTACCTAAGTCTCTGATTACTCCGTTCCTAATTCTATCTAATCTCATATAACCACACATTCGCTTAACCATCCTCATCTCTGCTACCATCAACCTTTGAACATGTGTCTATTTTATAGGCCAACACTCCGATTCATACAGTGTAGCAGGTCTAACTACCATTTGATAAACTTTGCCTTTTAATCCTACAAACATCCTCTTATCACACAGCACACCTGAATCATAATTCCATTTTTACCAGCCCCCTTTTACGCGCTGGTTAATATCCTCGTCAATATCCCCATTCTGTTAAATGATCAATCGTAGATATTTAAACTTCTTAACCTTTGGTATCGTCGTCCCATCCATGGTGACATCTCAGTTTTTGATCTACTCACTCTAAAACCTCTAGACTCCAGACTATATCTCCAACGCTCTAACTTGGCAATAACTCCGTCTCCAGTCTCATCAATAAGAACAATATCATCTACGAATAACAAACACCGTGGTACCTGATCTTGAATTCCTTTTGTAAGTTCATCCATAACTAAAGTGAAAAGAAAAGAGCTTAAAGCGGAGCCTTGATGTAGGCCCATACCAACGTAAAAGTCATTGGTAGCCCTCCTAGTGTCCTAACCCTTGTCCTACCTCCCTCGTACATATGCTCAACAACTTGAATATATACAGGTGACACTCCTTTCTTTTCCAACCATCTCCATAACACTCCATATGAAACTCTATCATATGCTTTTTCGAGGTCAATGAAAATCATATGAAATCTACCTTGCAATATCTGTACAATCCCATAAGTCTTCTAAGGAGGTAAATCACCTCTATGATCGACCTGTCAGGCATAAAACCAAATTGGTTCTCTAATATCGAAATATCCTTTCGCAGCCTTCTCTTAATCACCATCTCCTATAACTTCATAGTATGACTGAGCAACTTTATATCTCTATAATTATTACAATTCTGGATATCACCTTTGTTCTTATACAATGGGATGACTAATCTAAACCTCCATTCTTTGGGCATCTTAGCAGTCCTAAAAATAACATTGAAAAGTTTTATTAGCCATTCTAATCCCTCTTCACCCAAGCACTTCCACACTTCCTCCGGCATCTGATCGGGTCCCTCTACCTTCCCATTGGCCATTTTCTTTGGGGCCTCTTTAATCTCATCCTTACTGATAGGTTTGCACAATCGGGAATCAAGGCGCCACTCACTACTCTCTCTTTCCCTACTTCAAAAATGTTCCATCACTTCACCGTTGAGGAGATTGGAGAAGTACCTTTGTCATCTCTTCTTAATTTCTGCATCCTTAGACAGCACCTTGCCATCTTCATCTTTGATGCACCTCACGACACTCAAATTCCTTATTCTTCTTTCCCTAACTCTCGCCAATTTAAAGACTTCCTTTTCACATTCTTTGGTCTCCAGTTTATGATATAACCTATCATAAGTCATTGCTCTTAGCTATAGCAACAGCTTTTTTGGCTACCTTTTTTGCTGTTTTGTATCTGACTCTACTAATCTCTTTCTCTTTATCCATTCCACTATTTAAGTAAGAAGCATTTGCTCTTTTTTCCCCTCGACTTTCTCCTTTACCTCCTCGTTCCACCACCAAGCTCCCTTCATTATGTTACCACCTCTCCTGGATGTCCCGAGGATTTCTTTAGTCAACTTTCGAATACATTCTACCATTGTCTCTCACATTGTATCTGCATCCTCTACCTGCTTTCAAGCTCCTTTAGTAATCCTCTCTGATAATTTCACAGCGTTCTCCTTAGTAAGATTCCACTACTTAACTCTAGGATCCCTAACACTTCTCGTCTTCCACTCTGAACTTTTGTACTCCACATTCGACACCAACAACCTAACCGCATTTCAATTCAACATTCGTATAATTTATGCAATTCTAGGTTAAGACGACGAAGTGTTCTCAAAAAAAATTTAGTCATGCTCCATACTAAATGACTCACAATTTATAAATAAATACATAAATAAGTAGATAAATACAAATTGACCCATTTATAAAAGTGGAAAATCATGGGATACATATAAATACATAATTTCTCATCTATATTATACAAACGAAACTGTAGTGATAATGAATGAAATAAAAATAGATGCAAGGAACAAATAAATCAATTTGGGTAAACTCTATAATTTTTCCAAATATACCATGAAAATAGTATTCATATCCAAAATACTAGCCCAATATTTATTAGTCTTAAAGGGGAATTGTTTTAGGAAGAAAAAAATAATAAAAAGAAAGAAAAATCTAGAATTAAGATAGAATCAAAAATAAAAATCAATAAAACTGAAACTAATAAAAATTAAAACGAACCCCCTACCTCCCCATCCCGTGAACCCATACTTCCCTGTTCTTCTAGCACACCCTCTCCTCTCGTACTCTGTTGTTGCTCCCAATCCCAACCTCCGCCCCTAGAGTCGCCAACCACTTCATCCCGGACGTCTACGGGAGCTAGCAGCACTACCGCTATCTCCTCCCACCTCTTCCTAGCTTTGTTCCGTTGGTGTTGGGTTGGTGAACCCTAAACCCTCTTTTAATTAGTTTCACCATTTTGTTCCTTGTTTTGTTAATAAATATTTTGTTTTGATTAGATAAATGTTAATTTGTGATTATTTAGAGTTTTATGATGAGTTTGAGGATGGGAGTTGTTGAGAGTTTACGGGTGCTTATGCTGGAATTGGGATTTAGCGGTTGGAAGTGAGGTTGTGGTCCTTCACTTGATTTTGTGAAATTTTAAAGAATTTTTGTTGCATTTGAATCAAATTGGTAGGGTGGGGTGTGTATGTGTTAGATGTTGCCATGAAAGACATTAGTGTGTTGTTTGAGGTTGAAGAAGAGGATGAAGCAAGAAAATGTGATTTTGGGATATTTTGAAATAAACATGTTTAATGCAAATTTTGAAAATGACTTGAGGAATTGGAATAAGTTTGAACAGGTAAATTTAGGCGATGGTTGCATGTGTTAAACGTAATTGTAGATGTGACTATTTTAGCTTTATTTTAGCAATAAGATTAGTTGTTCGGAATTAGGACGGATGGATTATCCAAGTGTTTTGGGATTAAAAAGGGAGACAAAAATTAATTTATATTTAAGTGAGTTGAGAATGACACAACTCATATAGTCCAACCCAATCAAATATTAATTAAGGGCTGCTTGAAGGGTAAAAAAGGAAATACCTTTTTGAATATGAACAGGGAGCATGTACTTGGAATTAAAAAAAAACTGAAGCTGCAAATCTAACTTGCTTAATCTAAACCTCATTATAGATGAACCACCAAAACTAATAACATTATTACTTCTAATATTAATTATTATAACAATAGAGGTAATAAGGATGACAATAAGAATGATAATGATAATAAATAATAGCCAGAACCCTTATAATGCTAGTAACCGTAATATTGATATTAATGAAAACAATAATATTAATGCTGATAATAGCAAAGATAGATGCCGGTACTACCAATAATAACAATACCAACGATGACACTAAGAGAAGGCATAATTTGACTATTGCAACTAATTGATAATAGTAATAGCAATGCTAAAAACAATAATAATAATAATAATAATCATAATAATAATAATAATAATAATAATAACAAAAATGATATCATTAAGACTATTAATGATTACAATAATGGTGATATTAGGAAGCGGGGTCAACGTAAAAAGGGGGAAACAAAATCAATTTGTGTGGTTAAGTAAATAATAATTGGTGCATTGATAATTAACAAGTTTCAAAGAAAATCCGGAATTATTTGCTAAGATCATAATTAATAATGCAAGTGGTTGGAGCCAAATTGATTACGAGATAAGTGTCGTTGTCTTTATTGCTTTCAACTTATACATTTGCCTTGAATTTAGTTTAGTTCAATACTCTGATATTAGAGAAATATGAAGGTTATCAGCCGTCAAACCATGGCATGCAATTCTATTTGTGTTTGTCAATGCATGTTGGCATTATCTTTCTTTGGGGTACTACATAGAACATGTAGTGGAAGTTTGAAGATAGAAACTTGGAAGATTTGATAATCTGTTAACCCCATGCATTAAGTTGATGATCATGTTGGTGGTATCAATTTTTTTTCATCACTACATGCGGTGGACTATAGTTTGCATGCGATTCCTTACCTAATTAAGCTCTAAACTTTTTTGTCGAAGTTTGCTGCAAATATATTTGTCTGATTACTTATGGATAAAGATGGGTTCCAGTGAATTGCCGTGAGAAATTTTTGAGTATTTTACGAGTATAACATGCATGTCTAGAGCTCGTTGCCTTTGAACTTTGGCCAAGAGCAACAAAATGGTGTAGTGGAACTCATTAAGATCATGTTTGCCATGACCGATGTGATGATGGTGATCATCATATTGATTTTGCAGAAATCACGTGATTTTCATAACTTAGTATGTGATGTTTGGTTGAATGTAATATTATGCAATCAACTTGACAATGTAATAGTGATTACAGAGTTCGTGGTAATCATAACTACAGGGTAGTTATTATTTGCAATACTATCTTAAAATCAAATAAAATAATGAAAATACAATTGCAAGCTTATTTACATTGCATACTTGTTTAACGTGTAATCTAGCTTCAACTAGGGTTGTATTTGTCATCAAAAAAAGGGAAACCATGGTCTTCTTCAACGTGTGATCTAGCTTCAACTCCATGTGTTCATACTTTTCCTCGAGCACTTGTTGTCGAAAATCTACAATACAAAATAAAATTTTAGCAACTATTAGTGACTGACCAAGATATATTCAAATAATGGGCAAATAGCTAAAATCTTCAATGAAAAAAGAAACACATGTTGTGAATAGGACAAGTCTGTTCTGTGCTCAGCTATACTTGACGTAGGTCCTACAGGAACCAACTGTGCTTGCTAAACTACCTACAGACAGTTTGCTGTTGCGGTATGCTGCGAGAGGATGCACAGGCTGCTTATGCGTGTTGTAGTTCCAGAAGACGTTGTTTCCGATGAAGGCATTGAAAACAACAAAGGATAATAATTTATGTTCGAGAAGATGCCACAAACAATCTCACTATGTCCTAACCTAATAATTTTATTAAAATGCCAACTATTTTTTCGTAAAATCAATAAGATACCAACAATCAAACTCCAACAATTCATGCTAAATACCTTAGGATATCCAGAATTTAGAAGTCTTAACTCATAATTCCTGCATCATTTATGCGTAAACTCAAGCAAATTCCAACAGCTGAATGCCACGAATCCATTCAGCATGTCTCAGCATGCACATTCTCAACTTATCAACAGTCCACAAAGTTAAACTCAGAATTTGTGCATCAGCACTCCCCAAACTCAATCCAATGCAAACAGCTTTCCTTAATATGCGAGAACAGCATACCTCTAGAGCTACGTAGCAGGACTGCGCTCTATGGAAGAAGAACGAACATGTTCAGATGATCTCGTTGATTGTATCTATGCATATATCATAATGTTGTCTCCGTGTGACCAAAAGGTCACAGGTTCGAGCAGTGAAATCAGCCACTGACAAAGTCAAGTTAGGCTACATACAATTCACCCCTTGGGGTGCGGCCATTCCCCGGACCCTGCGTGAACACAGGATGCTTGTACACCGGACTGTCCTTTTTCATATATCATAATGTCAGTTAATTATATTGCAGCAACAATAGCTATTATGAATAAAATAGTAAAGCTTTTTTGTAACGTTATAAACATTAACTTGTGCACTCGAAGAATGACTAAGTCTTTCCTCTAAAGCATGAAGGAGAGCTTCATAAGACTCATGAATTTGAGAAAATAGCGATTGACTTCTACATTAATCCTTTCTTAAAGGTCAACCTCATTGATAACTTGGTTTTCATAACAAGTATATGGTACAACCATTTGACCCATGCCCCTGATTATGTGATCTTTTTTAGTGTTCAAGGACAAAGGTGAAGGCCTCAAGGAGAGTAAGGTTGTCAAATTCATACTCATCAAGCTCTTTCTAGTGCAATTTTTTAAGCTCTTCGTATTTGCTCTCTACAAGCTCATCAGACCACATTCTGTCGTTCTTTTTTCGTTAAATCTTCCATAGCTGTAAGTATAATGGTTCCTCTTCCTGCCCTTCAAATTTGGTTGTGTGCCTGCATTGTACTCCTCATACATGACCTCTAGTTTTTGCAACTGAAATAATTCAAATTCTAATATAAGCATATGATTCATATGAGGGTTAATGGTATCCAAGTAATACTATAACTTGTAAATTACAATAGCAACAACTAAATGTGAACATTGTATACCATCTCATACAAAGTACTGGCTATTGATTTTTGTGCTGACTGTTGCTAGCATTTTTTGAAATTGTTAACTTTTAGTGTTTCTCTCACTATAATGCTACAATCACCAAAAAAACAAAGAAACATATGAAAAAGTTTAGAAGAAGTTTTTTGGGATTTTAGAAGTGCAACCTTGTGCTAATATTATATAGAACAAGTTTGATAAGTATTCAAACACTATTAGTCAAGTTAACAAGAAAAAGCCTAATATTCATAGGCATTTAAAATGTGGAATGAAAAAGATTATTGATCTTACCCTAAATTTGTCAGTATCCCAATAATTCACAAACCACTTCTATTGCTTAGGATCCACTTCCCTGGAGGGATTATTACGACAATCATCAACTATTGCATAGCAAGGGTATGCCTTTTGCTTTAAGTTATAACTTCATTTTCTACAACAAACTTTGCAGTGACGCTAAATTACCCTATCTACATGAGAATCTTGAGGCCATTTAAACATATCCTACATTGAGTATAAAATGTTATTATTGACATCCATTAGGAAAAAATTATTGACAGAATCAAGAGACTACTCAAGTTTAAAACCTTTAATTTCATAAAGTACTTTCTTTTCTTTGAGTTCCACCGGGATCTCAATCTCGACTTTTCTTGGATCAACTTCCCCTTCGTTTTCCAACTTTGTCATTTTGTTTTCCCCCATTTGGATGAAGAAATTAAAATGGCCATTGACACAAATGTGATCAAAATAATGTCTTTTAATTAACTGCATAGAGTGAAAACAAATTCATAGCAAATCTTCTTCATCGGACATGGCAATCTACTGATCTTCCCCAACATTTGGATGAGTTACGCTATCTGTGATCGTACCTACATTTAACATTTAAATGAGTGTTACAATTGGGATTCTTCCTAGTTTGGATGGAGTTCCTACGTGTTCCAATACAACAATTCATTTTTCCCAGACTAAGAGAAATACGAAGATTTTCCAAAGTACACACATGGATGATTATGCTTGTACAGTATATTGGGAGAGTTATACTATGCATATTTAGTGGTTTATAGGTCTAGGGTCTTTTTAGTTAGGGTATGCCTTAATAAAGAGTGTCTAATCTCTTGGTGTTTTGGAGGAATGAATGCTAAGATAACTTTTACCCCCCCCCCCAAAAAAAGGAAGCACTTAAATGTCAGGGTTATAGTGACAAGGATAATTCACTTTCTAAACATCATGAAAATTAAAAATATTACAGGGCCACCTAGAAACTCCAATTTCGAAACAAACATTGCTTATAGATAGTGGTTGACTAGTTCTAAGGTAACTGTAATTTATCCTAAAACGTGGTTAGAAACTAGTTATGTATTCTCGATCTGTGATCTTACCAGATAATTCCTTACCTCTGCTATAGGAGGAACTTGAGTCGTTCTCTCTTTGAACATTAAGTTGTTCATGTCCTTGGCACTCATTCAGATGCCGGTTTATGTAAGTTATCTATAATAAAAAAAAATTGAAAATTGGACAGAAAAAGTTAGTTAAATAGAAATATCGAGAAGGAATATGCTGATTATTGCCAAGCACTTGTTCTGAGGCAGGTCTATATTGATTGTTAAGATCATATTAGAAGCAAAAATTATATTATAAAAAATTTTTATATATAATATAAAAATATTTAGGGCTATCAAACCTATGCAGGATGTAATCACTGATAGATTCAATGCACCTGAAGACATCCTATAAGTATTATGTCCGTTATTTAATCTTACCAAAGCCGCTTGTCTTCTGAATAGAGTTCTCTGCATTGTGCTCCGCTGATGGCCAACAGGAACATCATCTAGGAATGCATGCGCTCTTTCTTCTTCCATGGGACTATACTCAGCATCTTCATCATATTTTGTTGATCCTATTGTTGGACCTTTCATTGGTTCTCACTGATGATGTTATCGTAGGTACCCCAAGCTTCTAAAGTTTCTAGTTGTTTTTTACAATATTAAGTTGACGTTGCCTTTCATACTCGGTGACACCCTTGGGAACACCATCACGAGATGAACTTGGGGTCCTTTAACACTTTTCAATATTTCACAATGCATCAAGCGTGATATACATGGATGGCCTAATAATTATAATACATTCGTAAGAGTTAGACAATAAACAAAATAAAATATTCATAATGAATTTCAGAAAAAGAGAATATTTACTAGAGAATACTTACCAATCAAATGAGAACCAAAAGCGTAGTATCATAACCTTAAAAATAGGGAATGTGGACAAAATAAGGCCATATATGAAACACCCCTAACCCCTAGGGTTAGGAGTGTTAATGCTTTTTTTTTTTTTTAACTCCTACTTAAATTCTAGGGTTAAACAAATAGAGTTTTGCCTGAAAACTGAACATTTCCTAGGCTAAAAGCCTCACAAAAATCCCTGCAATCAATAGAAGCATAAATAATTCCAAAATCAGCTCAACGGCTACACGCCAAAGTACCCCGCTTTACAGGTCACTCACCCAGAGTACACCAAAACCATAAAAGTTTATAATAGAGAAGGAAATCAAATATACAACTTGATGGATCACACATTCGAAGCACTGGGGTTTACATCCCAAAATGTAACTAATATTAGTTAAAAGAACATCTAGCTAATAAGATGGTTGGCTCACATGACCATACAGAGCGACTTTTATACAATACACTGCATGAACTAGAGTACCTTGTTGCATACATCTACAACTCTATGGATACATTATATTACATTGTTAAACACATAAATCTACTTCTATATCTGAACATATGACACCTTTCCAAGTAAGGGTAGACTCCAACTTGGCATAAGTGAATTGACTTCTACCTGTCATGATGAAAACCTGGGAAAAGGGAAACTAGTAAAGGGATGAGCAACCACACGCTCAGTGAGTATTCCTCGACTCCTTAAAACCCAAATAGTTGCAAGCAATAATACCAATAATAGTCATATGTCACACATTTATACATTACTCGCGTATAAGGCAATCATAGTCCTTAAGGAACATGCATAAACTTTATACTTGCCACTCAAACTCATTTCTAGGCCCTTAATGACCAAACTTCCCTACTAATAAGCATTTAGGCACATAAACAAGTAAGCAACAAGGATTGCGCTAGATGCTTTCAAAGACACTTTTGAAAAATCACGCTAACTTCTTCAAGGCTTATAATTCTTTCTAAAAGTTTCTGAAATACTCATAATGGTAAGAAAGACTTGGAAAGAAAGTTTCATTCCCATTATGCACATTTGAAAGCTTAAATGTTCAATGCATTATAAGGATATAACCATACTTCATTTGAAATTTCATTTAAACT